>VJOZ01076279.1:0-16416 GCA_009801055.1 Stichopus horrens
TGTATGGAATCATGCATGGAAGCAAAGCATAGTAGCTCAATTTGATAATGTCTGTATTATATTGAAAATTTCTGTACGATAGTATTTGACGTAACTTATTAAAGAAAGGTAAATTTTTGGCAAAAATATGGTTTTTCAACTATATAAATTAAATTAGATTAATCTAAGTCAATAATGAAAACGTTGCACAGGGTTATTGTGTGAAGAAACGTAGTAAGTTATGCTATGCTCTAACGCGAAGAGTATATTGTATCGATAATCGATTTTCTTGTGTGTTAAAACTCTACTGGTTTTGAGAGGTACAAAATGGTTTCATGTTTGGTCTGTCAAGTACATGGCAAGAGAATTGTTTTTCGATATCCTATTTTGATCAATAACGAGATATACATGAACAATTAAAGATAACAGAACAACTATTACCAGTTACTATATCAACCAACAAACATTTCAACAGCTTAGTTACAAGGTTCTTTTATAGTTAGAAATTAGGAATAGAGAGAGATCTGAAGAATTCGACTTTTCGGAATAATGGGAGGACCAATAATTACATTTTCTTCTACGAGTCAGCCAACTATAGGATCCAAAAGTATAACATTGGAAGGCAGGCAAGGATAATAGATCATTGACCTAGCAAGTACGTCTTATTGAGACCTAACGTCTCAGAGAGGAATTAGGCCTCGTGCTCGAAATGGTAATTTTGCTCTCTCTGAGAGGAAATTTCGTAAATCGTATTACAAGATAAGCACCTGGCATTGCCAATGAATAACCGTCGAAATAGTGCGGAAGAAATCCTGCAAATGTTTGGCTCCCTACGGAAGATGTACATTAATCATCTTCGTTTACATAGCGGTTCTGGTAATTTCTGTAACATTTTCATGATGTATGGATCCTAATTAGCCGTGACTCAACGATTCAATCACGCATGGACCGAATGTGAAAATAAAAGGAAGAGTAAAGAACTATTAGCTACTTAAAGTTCTTATTTAAACAACTACTTTTTGTTGCATTTTCAAAAAAAAAATGCTCATTGGCCGTGACTCAGTGAGTCAGTCACGCAGAGATCAAAGAATAGCTCACATCTGTTCTTTTGGCTAACTTTTCATCAACGGGTAGTACATTGTCCCATCATTGCCAAATTGACGTATTTACCCAATTTACTTTTTCTAACTACCTGCTACAGAGGTAACTGCTAACGGAAAATGTCAGTGCCGATAAATGTAGAAGTGCAGACTCACTAAAACGTCTGAAAATTAACTGGTAACCATGACAACCAAAAATATTTCATGTTCTTATCTGAAATGTATAATAAGAGAAAAAGGTGTCATTGGCTAATCGTAATGGATAGGGCAAACACCCTTGACGGAAATGAATGTTTAAATTCAAAGCCAGGCGTACTTCCGTCTTAGAGATATCATATTAAATCATGTATGTACTCGGCAGATGTCACGTTCCATAATTCGAACAACATACAATGTGGTGCACATTTTCTTCGACTGGTCTGGAGATATTGCATTTTGTCTCACAAATTTGTCTTGTCGAGTGCCTCTTGACAAATATTTCGTTTCAGGTTTCTTTTTTATTGTCCAGCAAGCGGTCTATGTGAGTAGAAGAGGTTCATTACACTTTCGCCTAAAATTACTCCCTCCGAAAAGGTGCAATAAGGTAACCGGAGGTGATAAAATGTTGAATTCTTATCAGTTACTCTGCTTCCAGGCTCTAAGCAAAATACCAATAGAGCAAAAAAGAAAATCACCCCCCCCCGAAACAAAAGAAACAAGAGGGCTATCCATTGAGTGATGTATCTCATTGTCAGCAAGCATTGATTTCAATTAAGACTAAGTTATACATACAGCATTTGAAGTAAACCTCAATTACTTCTAGTATGAGAGTGGTGCAATATATTGTGATCAAGGGGATCTTGCTATAACGCTCTCTGCACCACAAGTTGACGAGAAAAAGATGTCAAAGATCTTTGTTCAATGTACGCCGGGACTATTTCTGCGAATATTTATACCTAACTTACCGACACCATCACATGAAATTTATTGAGTTGAAGATGTTGTGCATAGTGAAAGTGAAGCAAGTTTTGAGCCGCGTACTGAAAATTCTGAAATCTCGAAATACTGCAAGTATACCGACAGAATACTGACATGATAGCAACGTCGATGCAAGTTGTCTAATTTAGCAATTCAGTAATCACGACAAAGAATAATCTGCACGTATAGTACATTTATAATTGATTAGTATACAGGCCATTGCATGAGCTCTACAACATGTATGGATAATTGCTTGTAAATAGGGGCAGGAGTAATAATAACAATAGAAAATATGCAGATGATATTCAGCTGGGAAAGGAAGACAAGGGTAGCCATCTGCAGAACTGAAACTAAGACCACATGGAAAAGCAACTCTAGCAATAATTACGTCCTTCTTTAAAAGATATAGGTAGTGAACGGTGTAATCAGAGCATGTTGAGCTAAACATGGTACAATTTGCCATGGTACAATTTGCCATATGTTATGTGCTCCAAAAGTATAATAGCTACCATACGAATGGTACATCGTAGACATTGCGTCTTCAGGTTAGACTTTGCAAAGTTTATTTTGCTGAAAGAGTTTTCAAAATATGCGTGAAATCTAATTCAAAATTTATTTTTGTCTCCTATCCCCAGCAATTTAAACGGTTTACCATCAGATATATATCTCAGACATTATATTATGGGGTTTGTAATTACTACTTTTTAAGTTAATTGCTTAAATAGTTCCAAAGTTCACATAATATTGTTATATCTCAGACCTTGTATTATCAGGTACCAATTGTTACTGTAATTGCTCAATCAATTCTCAATATCGGTCAGAAATCTTTAAACAACAGAATTGTCTTGTCCTCCAAAAATAGGGATATTACTCAATTTAGAACTAAAACCATAATTACGAAAAAGACACACACACATACACACCCACACAAAACAACAGTAATATGGGAAAAGGATGCGTAATATGGACAGACATATTCCAGTGCTCATGTAACGTCCGTAAAGTCTTGGATTCACTTTCATGTAGACCAGTGTAGACCAGAGCATCGCGCCTGTTATTGGAACTTTGACACAGTCTATGAAATTTGGACAATGTGGAGAGTCTGGTTTTGGAGGACAGCAGTCTTAAAAAATATTGTCTAAAATTTGAGACTAACGGTTTTCATGGTCTTTGGTTAATGCATTCGATTTGTTACCGTCATTTTACCAATTCATAAAGATAACAAAGATCTTCTTCCATTTTGTTTATGTCACTGGCTGCCTGTGACCTGAATATAAAAGCATTATAATAGGGTAAAGATAATCTGTAAAACGAGCCCCCTCAAACTATTGTGATCCTCTCATTACTCAAAGCCCCAATCTTTTGTCTTGTCCTCGTTTCTGAGAAATAAAACTAGATTCTATCAAACAGTAATATTCTTGATTTCAAGTCTTCTTGATATGATCTGGTTTACAAGACTCATCGATCACCAAAGCTAAAAAAGAAGAAGAAGACGATGAAGGAGAAGAAAGAAAAAAAGGAAAAGAAATTCTCCTGTAAAAGTTGGGCAAAAGATTTCATTTCAGTCATAAATGAGCAATGGTTAGAGTTCCCCCACAAGGATGACCTGTTTTAAGAAAACCAAACATTTAGTAAACTTAACAGAAAATCGATCTTCTACTTGAACTAGTGGTGGCCTGATTTGAAAGCATAAACAGTAGATTCGGGTAAATCCTATAGGCTAGATGAACGACTGGGATTAGTTCGTTCCAATTTTAAATTGAAGAAAATTAATATAAAAATAAATTTGTTGATGCTTGAAAGCGAAATATCAAACATGCAAATTTTATTATACAAACTGCAAAGAAATCGAGTGTGTCTGTCGTTGGTGCTCGCGGCCAGAGATCGGAAAACAACGTGCTCGAGTTTAAACACTGAGAAATAAACACAAATAGGGTTTTGTTTTTGCAGTTTCAGTCCTATCGTTACATGTTTCACTGCTAGACATACTGTGAGGAAAATACGGGGTTGTGCATTATGCGAAATGAGAAGAGTACATTAAATTTGATATTGATCACTAGATCATTTTGAACTATCAAATCCTATCATTTTCTTCATTTAGATTGCATTGGTGTTTTCAATCTTTTATTTACCGATAATTTTTATTAAGGGATCCGGATAAGATGCCTGAAACGACAAACCCACATATTCTGTAGTGGCATACCCATTCATTATCATAAATCATATCGAGACATTGTCTAAGGGCACACTTTGATAAGTGTAGTTATGTAATCGCGATCCTATCCGTTTGCTTCTTACAAGTAAAGAACTGATCCACAAACAAGTATGTGTGTTACTTAAGATAGGCGTATGTCCATAATAGTACGAATCACATTTCACGACTCGATAAGATGTAAAAGTATCACTGAATTGCCTTTAGGAAATTGTTAACTCCGACTCCCTTTTTTTAATCATTTCTTATTTGTTTAGACTTAATTTCTCATCTTTGATCCGAACTCTTGCGTACACCTCTTGTGTCGTCTACCGTAGATTAATCCGCACAAATTAGTGCAAGCCTATTGTATTATCAATAAACAAGATAATGACCGTGACCATAAAGAGACCATAATACCGCTTTCATACTTTTCGTTATAGATTCACCTTTTTGGTCCCTGCCCCTTGCGTAAGGTCCTCCCAAAATAATTACTCCTTGTGACAAAAATAGGACTTGCTGCTGGAGTAAGAGCCGACATGGTGATTGTATGTGAGGCACAGTGAAAGGTACAATTAGAACCTTCTTGTTTCTCTCATTTCGTGACTTTTTGTATCAATGCCTTCAGGGAAATCGGATTTTTTTACTCTCTGCCTTTCTCTTTTCTTTTCTTTTTTTTAAGACGAATAATACTAAGGTGAAAATGACTTTATCAAATGTGACGTTTTATTCCGATTTGTTTGTACTCGAACGGACACGTCTAGAAGTTTTTGCTCCATGATCCATCGTAATAAGATGTAAGAAACCTTTAGGGTACAAGAAGAAGTAGGAATTCCTTAAATGCAGCAAAGGAGACTTTTAAGAAAATTGGAAGTTTGGCGACGTCAACAGGAGAAGAAGAAGGTAATAGGGTAGAGGAAGACTTGTCCAGACGAAGATGCCCAAAACGGGGTCCTTGACGTTGGCGTTGCAAGCTTACACGATTTCTAATTAAGATAAAGCGTTTTAATACCAGAATGACCATTATTTTATTTCAGACCTTCCTGGCATGGATTCAATCTGAACGGCATTTAGAACATTAACTTGATTCAGTTGCAATTGATGAAAACGAAAGGATGAGCGGTCTTGAAATGCTTTTAAACCATTTCAAAATGATATCGCATGTCTCCACTTGAAATGGGATATGTTGGCAAAAGTATGAAGGAAACGCACGTATCTTCACAGGCCTCCGAAAAACGAGACAGCGAGGAGTTCCATGGCACTCTAAATGTAAGGATCCATCCCTAAAATCTATCATCCATAGCTAAAAATGGAATGATACATTTTTATCCATCAAAGGTACAAATGGAGAGAAAAAAATGAAAAACCTTAATCGATACCCTTAGGCTTCAATTTTGGCAGGAAACGAACATACGTCACAAACTGCAGAGACATAGCAACCCAAAACACAAGCAACAAATAGATACAAGCTGGTAGTAAATATTGCTGTATCAAAGTGTGGTAATATTGTCCTCAAGAAGAGTTTGCTTCTATCATGTGTGCGAAACGTCAAGGTGGAACTTTTCTTACGTATAACAGTGTCGCGTCTAACATAACATGATTCAATAGCTCTATAACAAAGCTTTGCAATTCATGAAGACACGAAAAGTATTGATGACTTGAAATAAGCATTTCTATTTAATATCAACTGTAATATGTTTACACATTATGGAAAAAAAAACGACGAACGGCCCATTTTTTCATATTTGTGAGTGACAAAATTAGTTGTTTCAGAATACAATTTACATAGCAATGGCAAAAACGTCGACGTCATCTCCAGCCTGAGCAATTCAAGTCACAGATGTAGAATTTGCATAAACGTATCGGACAAATACCAACTACAACTTAAGCTAGGGAAAAGTGAATAAAAGGGCGTGAACTTTCTCAGATTCTCAGAAGTAATGATCTAAGTCAGGCACATCGTCATTTTATTTGCCAACCTGATAAAAATCCATCTGATTATAAACCCCATGGACTCCACGAGAGGGTAGACTAAACGGTTTTCACTCTGCGCTAACACTACAGAACAGGCAAAGTAATATGTCAAGCTAAGCCCATTGCAGTTGACTCTATTCAGTTTTAAGGGCGTGATCACGGTGACACGTAACCCATAGAACCTCTACAAATGTTAAAATAAGTAGTGAAGTACTACAAAGGATTTAGATTTTTTTCTTTAAATTTTTAGCTCTACCTGGAAATCCTTTCCTCTTTCTGTTGAAAAAATGTTTATGACTTGACATATTACTTCTGATGCAACTATCAGATGAAGATGCCACTTTGCACAGGACGATGATTTGAAACAAGGAATTCACATCATTACTCATCAAAAATAAAGATTTCCTGGGTAATATATTCGTGATAAAGTAGTTAAGTAATATCTGTCGTAGACTTTCCGCATTCATTCATGGTGTTCGAACAAAATGGATTTTAAGGATTGATTGCAATCTATGCCATTAAAAAAGCTGGCCACACCAGAATGCCCAAGGGATTCGACAAGACCATTATCTACTGTCGTGTGCAACCAAGCGAGTGTAGATGAACAAAATGGACAACATAGAGAAGAAAACACTACCCCCCGAGAGATGGCATTTTTAACTTGAGGAATACCTGCACGTTGCATGATGTTTTAATTTGAGCCAATGCAAATTATAGCTACCAACATGAACAAAACAGGGTATCGGTAGAGACTAATTAGTCACACGTGCGGCACAGGACATATCCATGTCATGTACAAACATTGCATACAGACGGCTCATCACTCTCTGTGACTCAAGTTTCCACTCAAACATATACGTGGTCTGTCCACTGATTACTGACATGTTAGGGTTATAAGCTTGCGCCATTACATATGCTACTTTGCATTGTTTGAGTACAAGTTATGGATTACAATATTCCGTTATGAATCTCCCTCGTACCAAAACCCGAAATAAGATCCATGCTTAAGCTATCGACGGTAACAAGGAGAGATTTCCCCGGAGTGTGGAGCTTTCTATCGATTTATTACAAGCGAGTTTACTCTCCTAATCAGGACACATCAGGTCAAAGACACTTAGGCTGCAAATTTTTGTAATGGTAATATGTGCAATTTATTCCACCACTTAAGAACCCTAGGAAAAAAGTTATGAAAAATTAAGATGAACTGGTGCTTAATTTCTTATTCCCCTCTGACTATTTCGCGGAACGCCAAAAGTTTTCATTTTTTTCCTTGTTGATGTGGCCCAAATAGAAAATTAAATGCAGAAATGAATACCCCATCTGTTGTCATGGATACATATCTTTGTACGTTTAGAGGTTATTGTCCTCTCTGACAATAAGGTAATTTGTCTCACAAAGAAGAAACACAAAAATTTTCTAAGACAAGTGAGTCACATTTGTTATTTGATTAAATATCAACAGCAACTGGCGACTATCAGAAGATAGTTAGCAATTACTCGTATTTATTCAATTAATTTAAATGCTACGTAACATTCGAACAAAAGAGTTTGCCAAACGTGGGTAAATGACTCCACTCGTATCGGGTTGCCTTGATATGTGATAAACCTAATTTCCAGTGCAATCCAATATAACACGTTTCCGGCTAGAAATTTGAAATCTTTTAATTTATAAATAATAAAAATCATGGAACTAATTCTTGCAAAGAACGGGGAGGCTCTTTGCATTTCAACTCGACATGTTCTCCGACAAACTGACCTCTTGAGAGTTTCACTTAGCATCACGTAATAAACTTTTAAACAAAGTTTTTACTCTTGGAATTGACTTGGAATTGACAAACTAAAGATATTTGTCAAAATGTACGAATGGATCTAAAGTAGGACATTTTGACAGTAGAACAACAATGAGATAGTATCAGTAATGAAAATGTCAGCACCGTTGGTTAACTCATCAGGCTTCTTGTAAACTGACGAGATCACAGGATAAGAGCGCCAAAAGGATATTGAAAATTTCAGAGTGTTGTCTTGCGTAAACAATCTCCGTTTCCAAATTGGAGAAGACAGTTTCATAGTAAACAAACAATGGCAGAGAAAAAGGATTCTTCTGATTTGTGCAAGGTGCAGGGCTTAAACGAAGGGAAACAAAACTTTGTGCTAATTTCTTTGTCTGAAACTCTAGAGGAGTGAGTCTCCAAACTTAAAAACAATTAATTTTTGCTTTCTAGGTCGTACACGACCCTTGAGATGGAACCTTGAAACCTTTTGAGGGAGATGATGTGTGATAAACCTATAAGGAAGTCGTCATAGAGAAGAGTATCGGGTACTGATGGAGACGTACCCAACTGGATGTCATTTTTGTCACAGTACATAATAAACGTTACTATTCTGCCAGGTTATAATCAATAACATAGGAGAGGAATCTATGACTAATCTATCTATCTATGACTATGAATCTAGATAGACTTAACCAAATTCATTACAGCAAGATATATGAAAACTGAAAAAAAGAAGATAAATAGAAATGACAGACAGACGACTACCCTTCAGCGAACATTTAAGTTGATAACGCATGTTGCGAAGGCATTCCTTGCCATCAACAAACAGGGAACAATCACGTCTGAATGCAACTTGTAGATCGGGAATATAAGAAAATTATCGGAAAAGGAAAAAAAAGGTAAAAACTGGAATTCGAAATTAGCATTTGATAGATATCTAAAGAGGGAAGGCGAAAGTAGTTCACTGTCTGTTGAAATATTAGCCTCAATGTGAAGTGACTTTTCGAGAGCACGAAATAACACTCTTGAGTTTCTTTCGGAGAAGTCTGATTGAAAATGAAAAGGAACTGCTTTCCGAGTTTCTTGCAAGTGATGCGTGACAGTCTATCACTAGTCCCTGTCAACAGTTAATTCACTTGTCTAGAGGAGATTGTAATTATAATATGAAACAGAGGTTTGTCTCTCTCTCTCTCTGTCTTTCTTTTCAAATTATTCATCTTCAATTTGATACAAGCTAGTTTGAAAATTTGATGTTTTAATGCATATGTAATGTGGAAGGAACCCAAGTGATGAAAACACCACTCTGTTTTCTAATTTTTACAGGGAGTTCTTTTCATTTATTTTTAGATGATCGTGTGTACACGGTATTTGATGATCAACAAATGGGCACATTGATGTATGGTGGAGGAAAGAATAAAAAAAAGCGCAAGAACGATAAAAGACATACGAGATAAGGATTCTACAGATTTGACGTCTGGCTTGGTTAGTTTGATATATAAGGGATGAATAATACATCAGCATATATTAGCCAAATCTGAGGAAACGAAAACACGACCACGCGTGTGTTGCGGTCGGTTCAATCTTAGCATTTAAACACACGTAAAATATAGAAAAGCACTGCGTCATGAATATTGCAATGCAACTTCATATCGAATATGACGCACACTTGAAATTTGTGCACTAAGAGGTGTGTGAGTTCTTCCTGACAACAGTAAGCTTTTGAATATCTGTAAAAATACAACACTGGAAATAATTGCTAAAATACTTCAGTTTATGAATTTCAATAAAATTTGGCTTAGTATCGGAACGTATTGGAGTTGATCTCACTCACTGATAATCACTTGACATTGTTACACAATCCGTTATTCTTCTATGGGAAAGCGCATGATCTTCCAATTTGATGTTTATAAATGTCGGTGGTATTACATGGTATCCATCTCTTACACTTGTAGTACATAATTAAGAGACACTTTGAGTGACTTTCCTCATTCACACACACACACACACACACGCACACGCCCACGCACAAACAACAATTTGTTTACATCACATCATTCTGATGACGAGAAAGAACAACAAAATGAGGAGACACCAAATATCGCACAGTGATGCCGTTGGTACAATTCGAAAGGTTCCTTACCTTTTCATGAAGTCATAGTAAGGGTTTCGATAATGCACAAATGTATTTACCTATGAAGCCTCACACTTTTGACACAAAATACATATCGTGTAGCTTTCAGCAGATATGATTTCGTCTCTCAAAACCTATTCATTTGCATAGAATTTCCCCCCTTGAATTTGTGTTGATGGTTCTTATTTTCGTCAGTCTTCACCGTGCACCACAATATACATACGACTCTGCGATTCGTAATCATCGCACAGTCCCCGGGAGAAACATCAGAAGAATCTCCTAATTAAATGAAACGTTCGATGCCGTGAAAAGGTTTATCCTTTTTTTCTCATGACCGCATATTATTAATTTTAGTGTTTACTTATGGGATGGGTCGGTGTTCGGTGATTGAAGCAAACACACACACTATTGTATAGGTGTCTTTACTTGTTACATCACAAAACATTTCCATATACGCCACTGTTTAGATATTATGTTTTGTATTGTATATTGTAGCATAATGTAAAACAATGCGATAACATAACTTTATGATCCCTTGCAGGAAATCACTCTGACTGGGATTTCATAGTATACTAGGGGTAACACGGGATGTTTATAGTGGCAATCACTGCAGCATTCGTAACTCTAGCGCAGCCCAAGTTTGATTCAAAATTAATTTTCCAGTTGCAACCGAATGTACTGCAAATAACATCGTAAACGAGTATTTTACGTGTCATTTTTAAGGACACATTTTACCACAATATACATACCCTACATAGAGCTAACTGGCATGTTGCAATCGTACCAGAGACAAATGACCAGAATTTCTTGAATGGAACATTCATTCATGAAACTGCAGAAACAATATTTTTTAATTGTTTTTTAACATTGTTGTTTATGAATTTGAGAATAAACAGTATTTTGATTACTCTTTTCTGAAGTGATTTGCTCAAGATTATATCCTAACATTGTGCTGTGTACTGCCTCAACCCTCCAATTCAAAACTTTTTTCCCAAAGAATTACTCATCCTGAACAAAACTAAAGTAGACCAGAATGAAAAAGACAAAATAAATATTATAATTAATAAATATTACTGAGAGGTTACATTTATTTTTATTCATGTTCTTCTTTTTAATGATCAAACTGTTTTTTTACGTGATCGACTTATGATACCGCCAGTAATGAATCGCAAAGTTTCACATCATCAAACATATCATCAAGCCATGCCTTCCCAAGCAAACTGGTTTAAGTTGATAAGCCATTGAAGCCATTTTCAATTGACAAACGTTTTAACGAAGATGATTGAAGGGAAATGAATGATACGCCTGCATAATCATGTAGTTATTGCATACACATGTACACATATGCATTGAAGAACATTCCACCTTACCCTTAAGGTTTATTAATTCTGCGAGGGGGTGTACCGTGCAATGAACTATTTGAAAGTTGTGTGGTGTTGTAGTCACATTTCAAAGAATCCAGTTCGTTATCATTACTTCATGTTTGTCGTCATATTCACCTTATTTAAGTGCGTGAAAGGACACTGTAGTGATCCGTTTTTATACATCTTGACAAGATGATCATCAGATAGGAGCAAATAACCTCCTTTGCCCTCATCCCTTCTCTGTCTACCTTTAACAGATGGCTCATACCATCTCCATCTGAGATGAAGATGATACTCATCTGACCGAATGAAGAGCACAGTTTAGGAATAAATGGTCAGTAAGTGAGCGAGTTATCAACGAGGACAGAGAATCAAGTAAATTATAAATCAGATATAAATAAGATTAGAAAAGGTGTGTGTGTGTGTGTGGGGGGGGGAGAGTTGGTAAAGTTACCGAAACGACCTCATGAAATTGTCTTGCTCGTTGATCAAAAGAAATTGTTGACGTTACAATCGCTTTAACACAGTTGTCCTCTGCAATGCAGCCACGTGTGATTACGACGTACATACGTCATTTGCACACATTGGCATATTTGAGGGTAATGTAAAAGACAGTATAAGGAAAATGACATAAGGAAAAAATGCATTTTCGAATTACTGCTTACCATTTTCAATACCATGTCGGTACGTGCTCCAAATCACAGGTACTTTCTGAAAACAAAGGTATATTCTTCCACAGAAGTTGTCAAGATTAGAAACTTTCACAATGATGCAAGTAGTAGAAGCAATTGGAAGTGTTCACATATAGGTATACAGTACAAATGAAAGGACAAGACTTATACTCACATTCTTTATTATAAGTAGAGCAACTCCCGGAAATCTACTTATTGTATGGAGAAATTATTTGGTATCTTTAGTGTCCTTGGTTGGTTTTAAAGTCACACGTGTTGTTTTCACTTTGTCAACGACAGAAGCTAGAACTAAAAGTAATTCGCTGAGTAGCTGGAGTCCTTGCAAAACTCAGTCACTTTGGAAGTCAGCATTACTATTACTATCCAGGAAGAATGTGATCCATTCTCTGTCAGATTTAATACCTGCTGCCTGAAGGTTATCTCTTCGTGGGTGGATTACTTAAGAAATAGTCAAAATCAAGTATTAGGAGCTCCATGACTGATTTTTCAAGCCATCGCCCCCTAAATCAACGCTCTGTCTGTAAAACAAATGTCTCCCAGGTTTTGGAAAGAAGAAGAAGTACGGAACAAAAACGAAACACCAGATGATGGTGTTAGAAGAGCTATGGGTTACATTGAACCTCCGTTGTTGATTCAAGGTGGTCACTGTCGGGGGTTTACGTAGACCCTCAAATGCACTACGTGATAGCAAAAAAAAAACTGAATTTTTACAAATTTTAATAGACGGTGGTCTTCAATTCCTCCGGCAATCTACCACCTCGGGTAGTTCTTTCCACTGCTTAATCTGAGAGAGATTGATCTGCGTTAAATCCAACGAATGGTTTAAATCTTCTCTTTTGAGATGGTCCTTACGCCAGCAATAGCTTATGCTCACAACCACCTCTCAATTACATACAACTCCCAGCGTTTTGAACGGCGTATGATTTTAATTCTCGTTCTTGCAGAATTTTGTCGCGTGGAATGAAGTGAAGGAGTCTCCACTCCTTTTAAATAATTGGCTATCGCCCCGTTTCAAACCAGTCATCTGTGAGAGAATACACTGCGAGATGGGGAAAAGAGGGAAGTGAATGACGTCACAAAGAAGAGAGGCATCATCCATGCTAGCCAATAGCGCTTCTTTCCTTATCCAGCTCAAAATTAAAGTAAGACATTTCGGAACAAAGTAGAACCTGGATAGGTTAACGATCCAGAAAATTGTGGAAGGCTGACTATTGGCAATTTATGATCGCTGACAAATATTAAGAGCTTATCTGATAAAAGTGGTAAAACATTTTTGCAAGTGATGATTGAAGAGTTTTAACGGACGTAGGATTTTGGAACGTGTGCAGGTAAGATATAGAAAATAAGGTAGCTGCGTTCCTGGACAACTGATGGAAGCTTGAAACAGCGTACTTGAAAGTATGAGTGTTGATTATTCGTAATCGTTCAAAATGGAAAATGGGGTTGGCATGTTATTATTTTATAATAGTAATTACTTGATCAAATGAGTCTAATGAAAATTTTTAGGTATTTATGTATTTTTAAGTCGGAGGCATATTTGCCACACACAATCAAAACAATGATTGTGTGAGAATATAGTCTAATGTTGTTTTGGTTGCACTAAACTTCATCAACATGTCTTTGCGAACGGTTTCTATTCGTGTTTTGAGTTTAACTGACATCATTTACTATCTGACACAAAAAAATCAAGGGGGTATTTTTTTATTTTTCATATCACAAAATGTATTATTTCTTAGATCTACACTTGAGGGGGGNNGGGGGGGTTCAGCGACCCTTTTTGCTAATAACAAATCTTTTGCGTTTAAGCGGAAAAGACATGCAGGGCGCATGCCATCCATAGTATCCAGATCGGTAATACATATAATTTATGGGGACATGGGCACTGTCTTCCATCTTATTTAGCGGCTTTTAATAAATGCCACATGTGGATGCCGCACAGGACTTTAATGACAAAAATGAAAGGAAAATTGTGGAAGATAATGAAAGTATGACAACATATTGTTCCTAGCTAGGTGTCAATTGCGATGATGGTTTATTCTCTTTTCACCCTGCTTCCCCTTCTTTGTGTTTTCTTACCTGACAAAAGCGTCTCGAAACGACGCCATCGACCGGTTACCATAGATCGAACTACATCAGAGTATCAATTCTAACCACTCGACCAATTTTCGTTTCAGCGTTCCTTACAATGCCAATTGATATATTACAAGATTGATTACATCAACGCTGAAAGCGAGAAAATCAATAGTAAGGTAATTACGTTGTATAGCATTCTCCTTGTAACGATTGAAAAAGACAATATCTATGTATATATAAATATACTGTGTAGAATTACGTCTACGGGAGACGAACACGTCATACTTTGGGATTCAGTGCAGACTGGCGGCGCAATTCAACACTGCAGTAAAAAAGAAAAAAAAAAGGAAGAAAAAAGTAACACTTGAAACTGAAAGCCTCCTGTGGTCGACAAGAAAGCTGTGACTTTTTAAAATAATAGTGTTGTCAATTTGCTTTGTTTCTCTGTCCTTGCTGAATGTTTCTTTCAATTACAGTGAAACCGCTAAAACATCTTCAAGTCCTTTTGTTTTATTTTTAGACGGCCTTGGCCATTGGATGGATATTAAATGTTTTCATTTAACTTCGTGAAAACATTCTCACTTTTCACATATTTTCTTGACAAACAAACCGAGCAAACGAAAGTCGCTAAACATAGACACTTCGTAACTGTGGCTTTATACCTGTACTAAATGACGTGAATGATAAAGGCAAAGACGGGCGGACCACTTGGAGGAATGGCCAAAGGTAGGAAAGAAAAAAGGGCAGTCTCACAGTGACAGAACACATTATTTTCATAAAACGAAATAAAAACCTCACGTTATTGACTATTCAAGAAAGAGTGTAAAAGTGACAACGAGTTTTCAAAGAATTAAAAACATGGTGCTCTAAATACAGATGTCGTGTTTAACCAACGCAATGACACTATTGCACTCTGCTGCTAAACGTGACATCACATGGGAGACAACTGGTTCATGTCACTTTTAATTTGTTAAGGGGGGGGAGGGGTAGGTAGTTGAGTGGGAGGACTAACGCAGTTTTTCCTTCATGCACGTGAAAATGACAAAAACCACGACGGTGGAGATGTTTCCTACGAAGCCCTAAATCTGCGGAAACCACGATTTAAATTTTGGCTTTTCCTTGAGAAAGTGACAAACACTTGAGAAAATCTGAATATATTTTATTATTTATTAGTTTTATACAATATATTTCAAAATATTGTGTTCAGTTTGCTAAATGCACAAACGTAATTTTTCAATGTTTCAATTTGCTTATTGTGAGTTGGAACTTATTGTTAAGAAGGAAAATTGGCAATTTCACTTTTTTTTCTTAAGCATGTTACCATATGCCTAGCAACATTTTGAAGGCCACATTATCCTCAATATGATCATCGTGGTGTATGTGATGGAAGTTCTATTCGTCTTAGACGTTTCGTTTTGCTTTTCTGTGTGTGCATCGCAGTGATAAACGTTTTCCTGGATGTTTAAATGTGGAAGTCAGTCAGTTCTTTATTTGCCTTATATGCTTACTTCATTTTCACCTGGCCTCCGACTACAGGTGTCTGTTTTCAAGGCTGAAACCTCTCACACAAAATTATCCTTATATATTAAGTTTATAGTTTCTGGAGTGACGACTCTCTTCTACTGTAAGCATAACGAGTATGACATAAAACGCCAATATTTCCTTACCGTTTGTTGATCATTAATCTGTGAATATGAATATCTGCAAGAAAACTAAAATGCACAGCTAGGGTAAGCTTGCACACAAATCATATATATGAGGAAATGCGAAACAATTCTTTCAGTTCTGCTTTTTGCAACTGTGATAGCTTTCTAGACGTTTAACTTAAGATGGAGGGAAAATATGTTACGGAATATTTGTTTTCATGATGACAAATTTAGAGCACCTCTTTCCCGATAAACATTGGATATTAATGATCTAAATAATACAACTGTAATATGTTGTTTTTATCTCGAATTGTAGATATAGTTACAAAATGAACCAAGGTAAATTAGGGAAATTAATGATATGGTGAAAATTCGATGGAATTCTTCTTGATATCTTATCGCAACATAAAGTAATGACATTGAAAAATGTTACGTACTACATTTTTAGAATTCAGAATTCGACGTAACTGGACTAATGATTTTCTTTTTTAGCAGAAAAAATCCAAACTAAGCGTACCAACAAATGACCTTCAGACAG
>VJOZ01076283.1:0-10571 GCA_009801055.1 Stichopus horrens
TGAGTATTCATATATAGTTGAGGAAAGAGGTTGACTGTAATAAAGTGTGGTACTGTCGTCATGTTATTTCTAAATACTTACCTATTGTTATGCCATATCTACACAGCTCCAGATGTTCCAGCCCAGAGAGTAGTGGCCAGTGCCAGCTCAACCACTTCAATTATCGTGGAATGGCAGGTATGTCAAATCATGCAGAAAATGGTAAAATAGTGGCAACACATATTAGGCAATGTAAGATGTATCACCAAAAAGTGATACTGTAAAGATTATTGCTTTGTAATTTAGACCAATCATAGCATAGGCAGCTTTTTTGGAGGAACATTGCAATCATATAAAAGATTTTATATTATAAAAGGGAAATTTAATATGCTTGCAGATAGAATTAATCTAGTCTTGTTGCCTTTTCTTGATAGAACCCCCTTGAAAACTGTGAAGCATAGTGTACACCAGCATGTCTTGTTAATACTATGCTAATTCTTGCAATTTATGTTGCTGTGCTATTTGTAATCCAGGATCTTCAAGTTAACCTTTCAAGTTGAAACTGACAATTTTCTGTATAATTAGTTCATAGCTATTCTTTTGTGACTTGAGTAATTTTCATAGCCATTCCTTTCCCTCCTCCCAAACATTTACTCCATCTCCCCCACCAGGAACCTCCTGAAGACTCTTGGAACGGTGATCTGCTGGGTTTTATCATACACTATCGGCTGGACGGCTTCCAGAACGAGTGGAGGGAAGAGGACATCACCAATGTTCGTCAGACGTCCTTCACGATTACAGGGTTAACGATATGGCAGAGGTACGAGATACAGGTGGCAGCGTATAATGGAGCTGGTGTCGGAACTTTCAGTGAATCTGTCAGAGAGCAAACCCATGAAGGAGGTCAGTTTATCAAAAATTTATGACATAAAAAAAAAGATTAATCAGAGTTGCTAAATCTGCAAATAAGTGGTTTCCACTCCCCAGAAAATGTCTGTCTTCAAATTTTGAATTGTAGGAATGCAATCCTGATCCCACCATGGATTTAGCCAGCCACTAAACACAGATGCTCAAACTGTGGCAGCCACCCATGTTTTGATATCAAGTGCAACTTGTTTATTTTGTTTTTCCTCTTTGTTCATTGTCACCAACTGTCACAAATATTTTTTGTTTCTCTCCTCCAGTGCATGTTCTTTCTTCATTAAGTGAAACTTCCATGCATGTACTTTTCCTGACACCGAACATGTGGAAAATAAACCTAAAGTCACATTAACCTATTTGTGTTGTGGACTAAACTTTTGTCCATCTGATTGCCATTTTCACAGTTCCCAGTGAGCCCCCAAAGGATGTCGTCATTGAAGCTGTCAATTCAACTGCAATCAAGTTTGATTGGAGGCCTCCAGATATCTTGACAATAAATGGTATCAACCAAGGATACAAGGTAAACATAATGATTAGAATGTTCCATTGGAGGCATACGAGAAAGACAAAACTTGACTCACTTCAAAAATGTATCAAGATTTTTATCTCAGAACATATCGGGGTTCCTTGATGTCATCCAAACAGCCTCCTGTTAGATTCAGCTTCTCCGAAAAGATTTTCACTCTCTCCTTCCTTGGACCAAATTCTTTTTAAATTTTGATGGTCTGGTCGTATCTGAAAGAAAATCATCTGATTTTAACCTTGCTTGGACAAGAGGTGGTTTTCATAGAACATGACTACTATATAGGTTGACTATCGTGGTAACTTGAGTTTCAAGTGTATTGTTTTCGGTGGGGTGTACCATTTTATAGCTGTTTACAAGATGCTGCGGCATTGCTGCTCTAGTTTAGCCAGTTTTAATGTAGCAGTGTATGAACCACAGATCAAAATCAAATGATTTGAAATTAAGCAAACTTTAAGATTGCCCTTAAACTGCCCCCTCTATTAAAAGGGGAACCCTAGTGGGTGTTATAGTTTCAATCCTACTCTTTGTTTATATTCTCAAATAGTCCCGACATTGATGTTGTTATTTTCGCAATGGCTTCTTTCCAATATTACCAGCCACTGTTTCTTGGCTTGTTGCCATGTTTGAAAAGTTTGATGTAACATTTTCATCTGAGAAATGCATGAAATACATTGCCAAGTTTACGTATATTTTGTAAAGCCTGACTTCTGTATTTGTTGTAGGCTAGGAGGCCCAGTAATATCTAAGATGTTTATACATGTATTCCTGGATGGCAGTGTCCAAGTGAATAGCTAGAATAATTTAAACATCAGTGACAGTTTCGCCGTTTTCAGCTAGCATTGTATGCACAACATTGCTTTGTGTGTTGAGCTCACTGTATCAAAGTCGTGGAGTTGCTTCTGTGACATCATGACTCTGTCGCATTTTGAGAAGGTTCATAATAACACGGCAACCCGCGAGTGAGTGGAAAAAGCCATATCGATGAAAGTTTCATATTTTGTTCTACTTCGATTTGTTTTAGTTCAGAGTGGTGTCCTCTGGTTCAGACAAATGTATTTGAAATATCAGGATTATTTGAGAGGCTCGTACAATGGGTTTCCATTAATGGGGGTGCATAGATCTGTTCAAGTTTCACATATCTTGCCCTTGTGTCCGTTAAGTCACTGGCTAATTACAGGAACTCCTCATAATTCTGTCCTCCACAGCTCCATGCCTCACGGCCAGGCGTGGAAGTCGATCCGATTGAGATCATTGTCCGGCCAGTCCCGGGTAAGTTGCTGTATGAAGAGTACATGGTCGGTCTCAAGAAGTACACAGAGTATGAAACTTCTGTCTTGTGCTTTACCAACCCTGGAGATGGACCGCCCAGCACTCCAAAGACCGTAACAACCTACCAGGACATACCTGGCCCTGTCATGAACCTGAGGGTCTCAAACGTTCAAGCCACTTCTCTTACCCTTGAGTGGGACGCACCTACAGAACCAAACGGAGTTCTCACTGGTGAGTTTGCCATCAGGTAATCGTTGAATGAAGGAGACAATGAATTTGACAGACTTGTAAACGAGCTTGACAGAAAAATTGGAAAGTCAAGAAATTCAACAAATTGAAAATCAAGTCAAATGTAAAAAAAAATATCAACATAAATTTACAAGAGTGTTCTTCATCAGCAGATTTTATCATTTGTTGATGAAATTGACATTTCTACATTTTCTTATTTATTTATTTTTTTTTTTCAGTTTGTTCGGTGGTAGTTGCTGATTCTTGATTTTAAAAAAAGAAAGGTAAAAGATAACAACCTGCCTTAATTTTCTCTTCTTGCAGGTTACGGGGTGTCTTACGAAGCGCAGAATAGCTCTGCAAGGGGAGATGGAGACACACTCTCTCCTGGGAGGACACATCTGCACGTGACCCAGCTGGTAGCAGAGACCACATATTCATTCTCCGTCTGGGCGATAACAGAGGTTGGAAGAGGAGAATCACAGACGACCATCATCAACTCAGGGACCCCACCAGGTGAGCGTCGAGTGGTCACGACGTAATTGATGACTGATGCAAGTGGAAGAGAGAGGTGGAAAGATAGCCAAACCAAAAATTAAAGGGAAGAAAAAAAAAACGAGAGAAAAGTACATATTGTGAAGATAGGAAAAGGCAAAGATTGAGACATGAGCAAGGATTAGAGGATTGAGACAGTGAAGTGTGTTTATTGTTCCTTTGTTTATATGGGTATGGATACATGTATCTTGTGAGAAAAACTATCACACTTCTTTGTCTCATCGTCCTACATTGCAAGTAAAAACATGGTCCCTGCAAAGAAGTGAGTCCCAACAAAGAATGAGATATAAAAAAAAAAAATGCTGGAATGAAACTGCCAAACATTTGACCTAAATTTTATCTGAGTTTGACAAAAAAATACAGTTTAAAATTCCTAGTGAAGTATGCGTCCCACTTTGAAGACAACTTCAAAATTTCCCATGTGTGTGCCTTTTTTCTCACAACTACCCATCCCCCTCTAATACTTACAACATGTGAAATCTTTGATATGCTGTTATTGATCTCCTGTTTACCTGACAATGATTCACAGACACTCATCAACTTTGGATGAAACAGTAAGCTGTAGCTGTGTTGTTACAATGATATCTACCCACATTAAATGTACAAAGTTAAGGTGTCTACGTTAGTGATTTCTTTGCTTCCGACCAGTTTTGCCCGAGGCGCCGACGAATCTTGTGGTCTCCAACATCAGGTCTCGTTCGGTGTACCTCCAGTTCACGGCGGGTCACAACGGCCATGCTAGCATTTCCCTGTGGACTGTTGAGGCTCTGGAGGGCGCAAACTCATTCTGGAAGAGCGTCTTTACCGTCTCCGATCCGAATGCTGATGGTTTTGAAGTGACCGGACTGAGGCCCTACACTGCCTATACCTTTCGACTCATCGCCACCAATGTCGCAGGCAACAGCCAACCGAGTGACACTTCAAACAGTGTCCAGACGTCCCGTGACAGTGAGTACAAAAGGGAGGGGAAGTGAGAGATGGTAATGTAAATAAAGGAAAGGATAGTAATAGTGAAACTGATCATGATTATTGAAAAGTGATTAATTAGTGTAAAGATGGATTTGCAACAGTTTTTGGAGAAGGGGAGAGACAAAGGGAAAGGGGGGACTGTAGAGACACAGGGGAAGGGGGGACTGATGATGGAAGAAAGAGAATAGTGGATAGTCTCTCTTATGTTGGTGAATGCCGGAAGTCTGGTTCCTAGTATACAAAGTAGTCTCATTCCAGGAAATTCTGAAGTTGAAGGGTGTCATTCTTGCATCCACATGGGTGTATCTTGAAATCAAACATTTCATCATTAAAGTGGAAAGGTGGTAAGATGTAGGAAGTTAAGCAGAGGCTTATTAAACTGTATGGATTCGTTGTCTCCATTTTGTTCCTAATCCTTTCATTTTCATCTACTATTTCATCTCAGTCCCAGAGATAGCACCCAAGGAAGTCAATGTGCGAGCCTACAGTGAAGACTCCCTCAGAGTTCGATGGGTTGTAAGTATCATTATTGCCATGGTTTCACATCTGTCCCTGTCTCTGTATGTCAGTCCCTCTGTCTATCTATCTGTCTGTTTATTATTTTTTTGTGTATTTCTTTGTCATGCTGTTTGTCTGTCTGTTACTCTGTCCTCTTTTGGGTTTTTCACCATCATGTTTATATAGATATATATGTATATTTTTTTTTATTTTTAAGCATAATCACCCTAGTTTCTCTTGACTTTTGAGCATGCTGGAATGGATGCTGAGTCACTGTATTACATTCTCAAGGTCACAAGTGATGTGCAAAGTCTCAGTCGTTACCTACTTGGCGTTCAAGAACGAGGGCCGAGGCTCTTGATGCTGTAATTAACTATGTCAATTACCGGTCGGCAGTAACAGTTAGGAAAGACTGAATGAATATACTACTCTTGGAACCTGGAGACCAAAGATTTACTCCAGTTAATTCTTGATTTATACCTATGTTGATGATATGATGGCAATTATACCAGAAAGTAGTTGATGATAGCAGTTAAGGTTTTCCATTGCTCACAAAGCCATGTGAACGCAGCAGCACTGTACCTGCAGAATGACAAGCCTCTTTGTATAACCCCCTCCCCCCCCACAAAAGAAAACAAAAAACTGAGAAGGAAAGCAAAACTAGTAGATAAGTTTCCCAGTATTTTGGTGGAGAATTTTGTATGATTTGGGTCATTCACTTCAGTTCTATAACTGTTCGTACATTCCTTGCTTTCAGCCACTGGTAGAAACTGAATGGAACGGTGAAAAGATCGGCTACCGGGTCATGTGGATGGAATCTGATAACAGCCTAGCGGATCCCGGCACACATGAAATCGATGACCCATACAGCAGTGAGTACATCATCAGGGGACTGGAAGAACACACTGAATATCAGGTGACCATCCGTGCAATTAACACCGTGGGAGAAGGACCCTTGAGCCCTCCAGAAGCAGAGTGGACCCACGAAACAGGTATGACCTTGAACGAGAGAATTAAAAGTGTCAACTTTGCAAGGACTAAACGTGACCCTCACTGTGATGATGGTCATTCTCGTCGGACTGCTCCAGCATGTGGCACGCACAGCTACTGCAAGGGACATCGTCTGGGTCGGGGGAATGGGCCCAGGATCGTATCATGACCATGAGCGATCAGTTACTTTCAATACTTGAAAAGAAATAATTAACTATCTGGACGTAGTAGAGCACACATTTTACTGCACATGCAAATAAACCTTAGTTATCATTGATGCTGGATCATACTTTTAGATGGTAGTGAAAAAAATTTTTTTTTTGAAAGATGGAGCTTTTGGACATTTACATGTTTTATTTTGAGGTTGTAAGTCAAAACTGGTTTTATACTCTGCCAAATCAGATCTTTGTATCAAAATCAAATCAGAAGTTAGTATGTTGTTTTAGGGGAGAAAGGAATCATTCCTATTACTGCATAGGTATCAAACCTGGTAATCTTGGGTAATGGACTATGTTTTTAACTGTGTGGCATCTTTTCCCGGAAGTGCACAGTATTGTCAGCTGTCTCAGTTATGCAGCGGGCACAATTCAATTGTCAGAGATAATTACAAATAATGAATAACTACTTGTTTGCCATGGTGGTGTGCCATGCCTGAAAACACAAATTTACCATTTTTCAGAAAACCAAAAAACTGAGGGAAAATCATCATGATTATCATCATCAAAAACTTGAGAAGACAAAAACATTATATGAAAAATTTAAGGTGTCTATAATATATATCAGCATTGTCCCATCATTTTTGACAGACTGTGTCATTAAATTGTAATCCAAGAGTCTGTAATCCCAAAATTTAAAAAGTTGCTGCAATCTTTTTGTTCTGTATGGGTATGGAATTCTAGTTTTGCAAAATGGAAAGTTCCTTTTACAAACAGAAATCAATTTAAATTTGGAAAATGGAAGATTAAACAGATATCGTTATTTATATATAAAATGGTAAAATTTTGTCTTCAATTAGACTGTTGATGTCAAATACCTCAGACTGCTGTCTTTGGAAATAAAAAGTTCCCACATCGTTTCATGCTTCAACATGAGAAAAGTTGCCTCTCTCTTAAGCAAATACCTCTTCCTTCTGCAGTTCCGAGTGCGGGACCGAAAGATCTGAACGCTGTTGCCGTGGATCACACGACTGTGGAGGTTATGTGGGGTGCCATTCCGATCGCAGACAGAAATGGAATTATCACCGGCTTCAAGGTAAATCCTAATTGTCTGACTGCCCCTGGGGTCATGTCAGGTCATCGTCTAAGATATAAAAATAAAGGAAGGTGGCTAGGAAAATTGATCGACAGAACACCACACATGTTAGCTGACATAGGATTTGAATCAAACTAGAACAGAAACGTAAGCACAGTCTTCCAAACTATCTATCCTTCTTCCCCCCCCCATCACCCCTGTCTGTGCTGTCAGGTCAAAGTAAATATTTAGGAAAGGAGAAGTTGGGAATTGATTAGCATTTGTGTTGAGTACCCGTGCAGCATAGACATCAGACTGTTGTTTGTTTAAATTCCTTTGTATTCAAGTCTACCCTTTTGTTACACAGCATTCTTGTTTAATAAAAAAAAATCCTTGCTGCATACACTGTTTGGTACCATTTGAAAGAAAACTGCAAAACAAAGACAAAATAGAAAAATGTACCTTGAAAATGTGAAATGACATTGAATGGTGTGATGGTATCAAATTATTTGACGAATCTGTCAACGCTTGCATCAATGACAGGCAGGGCATGGATCGATACAAAATCAAATTTTAAAAATGTTATTAGAAAACTGACAATTTAAAAGAAAACAAGTGTGGTAATAGGTTTCTCTTTCCATTGGTGCTGCATCAAATTTGATAAAGGTTCTGTTTTATTTTAACAACATTACCTAACCAGGTGCTCTATCAAGAAACAAACGATTTAACTGGCCAGCAGATGGTGAAGGACATCTCAAACAGTGCCACCAACCAGACCACCATCACGGGCCTCAAAGGGTACACCAGCTACTCCATAAGGGTGGTCGGCAGGACCAGAATTGGCGACGGTGCTCCCAGTGATACCATCACCATCACAACATTGGAGTCAAGTAAGTTCTAGACTGTTGTTTCTTAGATCTAGCTGTATCGTCTCTGTGGACTAGAGTAACATTTCACCAGGAGGTCTTAAAAGATGAAGATTTAGTTGTGACATACATCCTACATACCTTTTAACACTTTCTCCTTCCAAATCTGTATGAGCACATTTCCGTAACAGATTTGTGGCAAAAAATGATCTTAAATTAAACGAAAATGAAAGCATTAATTGCTGAAGTTTTCTTTTCTTGATGTCCCATAATATAGTATTCATAAGCATGTTTTTGTTATTGTACTTGGAATGCTGTTTGGTTTAATGTCATCAATGTTTACTTTGAACTCTGTAGGAAAGTTATGCTTATACCAAGATTTTGTAGGAGAAAATGCAAAAAGTGATGTGAAATGTTTATTGCAATAACATATCCACCTTAGGGGGAATAGAGATTAAGGTAAACACTTTTGGAACCTTCAGTCAGTTGTAGTCCAGACTTCATACCCAAAAGGTAAATCTTTGAGTTAAATCTTTACCAATTTCATTTCAGAAAGAACTNNTTTTTTTGTTCATGGCAGAGGCTATTTTGATAATGTTATTTTTATTTACCAAAACCTTTATTTCTTTTTCCAGCTCCTGGACCTCCAAAGGAACTCAGGTTTTCGAGTGTTTCTGAAACCAGCGTTCGGCTGACCTGGGAAATACCAGATGAACCAAATGGAATCATTGATAATTACAGGGTGAGTTCCAAGTTCTTTCAGTATATTATTGTATCATCTAGTGTCAGTTACTCCCTTGGCAGGATTACAGATGTACGAAAGTAATGCCTTTCAGGTTTATGAGTGTTACAGTTACATTTTGATAATAATTTCAGGCCATGAGGGGCAGTTATTTTATGGTGCTAAGTATTCACACAAGTCTAGAGTCGAGAACCTGTGGTTTATATATTACAACTTCATGACGGGTAACTACCAACTTAACAATTTTAGATCAAATTTGATATCTCTTTTCCCAAGGTCAATTCAGATTTGAAAATCATTAGATTACTCTTGGACGTGAGACCCATCTTTACTGTCACCCAGCCTGATACCACCAATCTCCCAGTTGCTTAGCCTCATTGCTTCAAATGCCACCACCTTCATACATTCGACCCATGTCACCGATTTTCTGGTCAGTGGAAATATTTTTGGTTGCTGGGACTATCAACAGTCATCCATCTTTTATTCTCTTCAAAGACTGCCTGCTTGCTATGACTGAAGTATTCTTGCTTTCATGAAGAATATCAAAAACATTTCTGTTTCTGGGGATTTTTTTTGTATCTGTTAGGTATCCTACAAACTCTCAGGTAGTTCACAGAATGCTCACACCCATGAGGGGAGGAATACACATTACACAGCAAACGGTCTGGACGGCAACGCGCAATACACGTTCACTGTCGCCGCATACAACAGGATGGGCTGGGGAACACCCTCGTCGGTGGAAGTCATCACATCTAACCAAAGAGGTGAGAGCTTGTTGAACGTTTCGCTGAAGGCAACATTCAAATTCTTGTTGATTCCACAATTCAGTGAATCCACGCTGAAGATTTATATTTTACCAAGAAAGCACCGTTCGTGGATGTCTAATGAAGCTGTGATTAATTTACCTCTCATCAGCAGCCCCTTCTAGTACCTCAAGACTAGTGGGTGATGATTTGCCTCTGTCTTGTAGACTCCCTTCGCAGAATCCAGCAAATGTGTCACTTGTCAGAATTTTGCCCATTTGCAATTGCCCGAAAAGTGGAGCACTTAATATCATGTAATAGTCGCCTGTGAGAGAATTGAATTGTACCAAATGGTTTGCTAACTCTGTTGCATTGCTTCAGGTAAGTAGTAAGTAATGAATACCCATTGTATTTCAATTTAATTAAAGCTGCTATTGGTGAGTTCTTCCTGATTTCTAAGGTATTACATGTCTTGTCTGTCAACCTATTAACTCAAATCTGTTTCATCACTTTCACTCTGGAAGAGAATTTCATGATCGGAGAACCTTTCAGCAAGTGATCGATATCTTTCCAAGCTTCGTTTGAAGCCATCCGTCTCATTTCTGCCTTTAGATTCACCGGAGACACCCACCAACGTCAACGTTAACCACATAGAGAGCCGTCAGGTGGACCTTTCCTGGACCCCCGGAAGCTATAACAATGCCCCTCTCAGAGGTTACCGGATTAGAAAGAGGATCCACCAAGGTTCCTGGATGGATCACGCCACCTCCATACCACCAACTGCCATCTCATACACAGTCACAGGGTGAGGAAGAAAAACTTTTGACTTTAATGTCTCAGAGCAGAGTATTTTATTAAGATTTCAAATTCAGGTCACTCACAACTCTCCAATTGTCTGCAGTACATTGATGGTCCTGTTTTGTCAAATTAATAGATTACCACTTTTTGGTTCCTTGCGTTAGCAAGAGGAACCTTTGCATTCAACTTGGCGTGTGTGTGTGTGCGTGTGGGTGGGTGTGTGTGTGCATGCTTGTATGTGTGTGTGTGTCTGTGAC
>VJOZ01076291.1:0-17001 GCA_009801055.1 Stichopus horrens
CAATATTTTTGTGTTTCCTGGGATTTCCGCACCCACAATGAAACAAATGCTCAACATTTAAGTAACAGATATAGGTTCTCCCTCCATTTCTGCACTGGTTCCACCTAGAAATCTGACCTGGCAACGAGCCGTCTGCTTGTAACATAGTCTTATTTCTATTTCTCCCTTATACAGAATAGCGTACGGTAACCTACCGAGATGGATAGTAGAAGGTGTAGATGTACCCGGAGTGAGCATACCGCAGGCAAACTACGCAAAACAGCTGAATCAGGTACGCTCTTAGGGATCTATATATTGACGTATCATGAATAAGTGACGAATGCTTTCCGGATACCACACCATCATGAAAGTACACCGGGATGCAAACAAACACACTCTGACGGTCCCTTATGTAGGCCTACGTTATATTCAAGCGAACGAGCCACAAATTGATGGGAGTTTATGTAAGGCCAATAATTTACATGGTAGCTAAGGTCAAATGTTCGGTGATGCGGGTGCATCCTTCCTGGAAGGGGGGGGGGGGGCGCCTACTATCAGTGACAGCTCAAATTGTGGGAAGTCATTTAAGCAAGTGTCACCGTCAGTTGGTAAAGAAGTAAAAGTACCGGAATTTTTTCTAATTACGGATTAAATACCGTGGCCCCAGATCTTCGGAAAACTCTCATTCCCCCAGCTACGTCGCCACCATAAAAGTTTCATAACAGTTACGCCTTGTGTAACTGCACCCCTCAAGAGCCTCAAAAGTTTCTTAATGTATATACTCCAAGTTAGTAACATATACATTATACGGTGTCCACGTGCTTTTAAGATGTACATGTTACCAAATAATTAGCAAACAAGCAAAAATTTCACTTAACACCAGAGGCCCATAGTTAGTGAAAGATAATTTTCATAGCTAAGTTCATTGACGGATGCAGCATGTTCATTCTTTCATTGATTGACCTATTATTGTTATTTTTTTTTTTTCGTTAGAACGTTCAAAGAATTACTCCAAGACAAATATTAAATTCACAGGCTTACCGATCTGTGCAGACACGTCCTTTTGTTTTTATAATACTTTTTTCTTCTCTCACCGAATCTCCATACACACAGCTGCCACCACTGTATGCCGGACATAGTACAGGAGTCATCAAGAGACAGACCAATGACCCAAGACCCGATCCAAACTTGAAGGCTTATACGATACAGATGCCTATGAGGGCAGCAGGCGCCAAGGGATACACATCATATGGTAGTTCGCCAATGAAAATTTACATATTTCCGGCTGTGATTAGCTGTGCGACATGATTTTGATTACCAGTATTCTCAGTACATGGTTACCACAATAGTATTCATTGGCAGTTCCGGGGGGGGGGGGCAATAACTATACGCCCTTTTGGCTGAGCACCATCAAACTTTTTTTCTTTTCGTGATAGAATGACTTGGTCAAAGGTAGTAAACTGAGGAGCAAGATATTCACTTAACTTTTCTGCAGGAAATTCAATTTCGGAGGTCTTATGTTGACTTTTAGGACAAATATCTGTAAATTCAAAACTTGGTAATACAGAATCTAATATATTACAAAAAAAAAATCGACTTTATCGTCCTTTCAGGATTTCTTATAATTCAGTTGAAGTCTAGAAAATTGGCATTATGATGAGACGACGGATGTAGCCAGTAGCACATTAGTTTCTGCCAATTGACGAGTTGCATATAGTTGTTAACTTTCACGTCAAAACGGCAACAAGATGGTAAAAGATGTACATCATAAACGAATCTCAGTAAAAGATGATAGGCCTATGACATACGTGTTACGTGACGACATCAATATGGAAAATCAATTCAAAGTACAGAGTTTGCATAGTTGCTCCATGTGCTAGATTTAAACTTGACAAGTAGTCAATTGTACATAATTGACACAAAGAGAGATGTTTTCGACTTATGCGACTTGACATGCTTTTGCAGTTGCTGTCGTGATAGTGATTAAAATAAGTATTTCTCTTAAGATCCTCCATTAACATGTTGTGTGTAATTTCTCGTTCCCATAGTTACCAATAGAAAGCCCAAGATTTCGTTATCAGATTCGCCATACGTCTACTCACACTCCCATCTCGGTACGCAGCCGAAGCGATCCTGGAAATTCAACATGTACAACCAACACGCTAAACAAGGTTTCAAATTCTGGTTAGAAGAAAAGAAACCATTCTCACGTGAGTGTTAAAAAAACCTCCTTTTAAATGGATCAGTCCACGTAAAGGGTATGTCGACGACGAGTTTAATTTATCGAAACGAAAACTAATAATGCCAGTGCCCCCAGCCTGGCTACGGGCTTGTCGGTAGCTATGATTAATATGTATGTATTCTCATTTCACCAGTTTTAAGTCATTTTTCTCACAACTCGACCGTGACCATTGTGGGGTGTCCTTGTATTCGATTTCAACATATATTCTTTAGAATAATATTATTGCATACTTTCTCACTGAATAACTAAGCTTAACAAAAAAAAAAAGAAAAAAAAAGAAGAGATAATTATGCCTCACAAACGTGCTCTGAGAAAACGCATATTAAACTTGAACTTCAGCTGAGGAATGGTAAAATAGTCACTGTGGCTGAAAAAAAGTTGATTAGTCGCCAGTCTACTAACGTTAATTAGTACAAATACAAACATAGGCCTGTGCCTTTGAAATTTTGACAAAGTTTCTTTACGTCTATCCTCATCTTACAGAGTCCCAGAAGTACACCTTTGGCTCAGCGAAGACTTTCCACGGGCTCGGAAACGCTCCTAGAAATTGAAACCGCGATTGAAACAATGGCAGTATAAATGAACGACCACGCAAACGCTTAACTGTGTAATTGGGAGCATCGGGTACGACCAAGTGTAACACAATTGGGTAGCAACATTTGTAAACAAGTTGGCTGTTGTTTTTCAATTTTTTTCGGCTGTACTTCACTATAATAATGCATGCATTTCTCCTGTATTTTTCAATCGAGTTCTAGTACCGTTAACGTTTCGTGGAGAGAAAATACATTTCGGCGAACTGAAAACACGTTATGGTATCAACGAAAACACGTCAGGTATCAAGTGCAAGAGATATTTGAGAGGCAGGGTGGAGGAGGATGTTGCAATCGTCATGACGTAGACGACCCTGAGCTGAAAACGCTTGGTACTGTCTAAAAAATCAAGAACTCGAGAGAAGCATAGTGCTTAGCTGAGGCATGTCAAGCATTCACGCTCGATTACACTCTTTCACTTGCCATGAAGTAGTAATTCTTTTTATTTCGTGCCACCATGGTGAAGAAACACAACAAAATATCACGTGATTTATACGAAAAAAGTACTTTCAAAGCACAGGCAAAAAAAATGTGACAGTATTTGAGCAAGTGGTGGTCATGTTTAAGACTGTCGACCAAGTTTAAAATCCTTCTGCCAAGTTAAGAGCCTTAAAATGGCTCCATGATGTGAAGCGACTGGTGGAAATGAACGAGAAGTACCATAGTAGAAACATTCTTCTTGGGTCTTTTAGAGAGATGTATTCAATTTTAAGTGAGTTAAGTCAATTAAAAATTTGATAATTTTTTTTCAAAATAGTACTCTACATAGACAAACTGNNTTTTTTTTTTTTTTCTGTTATCACTTCTTTTAAAGCTTGCAACTGCAGATGTGTAAAGAAATAATCTTTTTATTATTTTTGGTTATTGACTTGTTTTGTGGAATGATTTTTAAAATTTACGAAAAGCATATTTACATTATTTTGTGGAAATATATGTGTATACCAAAGTACAGCAAGAAATGAACAAAATAAATGAGACAACCACAAATCTATCACGTACTTCCATTATCGTTTATTCTGCTTTACAACAACAAGCCTTTTCAGTCAGGAAATTCAATTTCCTGACTGAATGAAGACAATATGAATGGACTTTATAAACTCCCTGTAACCCTGTCCATAGAAACTTGTTTGTAATAATTACTACAGTAGGCAATCAAACCAATTTCACATTTCACTACAGTGACAAATGTGGTTATCAAACACTCTTTTCCTAAAACCTCTTGTGGACTCCTTTAGGTTTCAAAAAGTTGCAGACTATACAACCACTTTTGATAGTTGACAGTAAGTGGTCTATGTAACAAAAAGTAAATTTTCTACTGCTGCAATGGATCATAGCATTATGACATTTAATTAGCATCTGACTAATGTGTGTAAATAACATCAATCAATTCAAATAATAATAAGCCTTTCTCTGTTCAATTGACATTTGTGAGAAGTTGATAAATTTGAGCCAAGTAACTTATAATGTATCAATGCTATGTCTCTGACACAGGAAATCCTGTCTGTGGAGTGCAATCATTTCATATATTTGACATAGTCACTACCAAAGTCACTACATAGTCATCAACCCAGGATGAATTCAAGATAAGTTCAAATTGCATTATTTAAAAGGATCAGGTAAAACAGGTTGTTGGAACTCCTATGACAAGACATCTGATAGTGCCATACTGACTGAATATTTGACTCAATCTAATATTGATGTACAGGCTTATACAGGTGAACGTATGCTGTGTTTTGGGAACCTTAGCTACTAAACGCCGACGACAGAGATAACACTGGAGTCCAGCAAGTATTGTGACAGTTCGACTTTGACACTGACAGTATCATAAGATCTAAAGTGTTGTCCAATGACAACTTCATCATGTCTGTGTATCCAGACTGCGTCCTCCAGAAATATTAACAATGTCAATGTCCTGCAAAGTGTCTATAGTTGACCCTCTAAACCACAGAGACATTCTAACACCATTGTAAATATTTCACTACCTCCAGCATTTTTTTAAAACTGAACCAGATTGACAATGAGTTTATCCATTAACCAACAGATTTGAAACCACATTTTGAGTTACCATGGTTTCAGATTTGTATCTGTTTGACATCACATGTCCTTTGAGCTGTACCAGCAACATCTCTAATGACCTGTCACATGCACTAAAACAATAGGATTAATTGACTTTTCATGAACACTCTATATATAGCATGACCTTTGACCAGACATTTTTATCTTCATGAGTCATTGTTTACAAGTTGTAGCATAACACTTACTACACACACAGCATATGCCATGACCTGACGACCATTCTCACAAACATTCCTTTGACCTTCAGCAAGGACTAAGATCCTAAGTATGATAATCTTTCTTGAATCTTTGAATGCCCTGTTAGAGTGACCTGGGAGTTTTGGAACTGCGGAATCGACGACCGAGAAAATGTCAAAATATTCACAATACAGAACAAAGGATGTGATTCATCAATCTTTCTCTGCAATCGCTGTCAGGTAGATGTCAATTTCCTCTTCGGTTAAAGTCCTGGAAGAGAAGAATCACATTGCTGCATCAATAACGCATACAATGCACATTCGAGAATACGATTTAAATGTGAAATGCAAGATCAAACACAACCAGATAATACTTCAAATGGATTGTTTGTGCAAGCCGGCACGTAAGAGGATGTGAATAGCAAATGGAGCAACCAACTATGTTCACTTAAGAGCAAACAGAAACAGATGTCAAACCACAGAAGACAACCACTTTGCTGAAGACATGCTGGTCAACTTAATTCAGAGAACTTCCACAAAACACGGAAAGTAGATCCATTGTCGAACTTCTAAGCCACAAATCAAAGGGGACTTTGTTCACATAGATACCAGCAATGTCAGGATAGTGCGATCATTGTGATACTGCTACACCTACTTCTCCACGATACCAAGAGTTTACTTTCTAGTATGTATTGTGATATAATGAGACAAAGGAAAATCTATGAAAGGTAATCAAATTTTCCAATCATTTTCTCCTTTTTCTCTTGTTTTGTTTCTTTAGTAAACATATTTCTAAGTATAAGAATAATTTTTTCAACAGAAGGAAACTAAAAAAAATCAACAGCAGTAAATAAACTACCAAAAATCAATATCCCAAGAGATTTTCGAGAATGTGACTTATTTTGTTTACATCGCAATAGGTCGATTATCACAAATTTCTGGCTGCAATATATAGATACATATTTTGACATCATGACAGCACTATCTATGCAAGTACATTGTGCATCTTAATACGGCATTGAGAGTCTGTGAAGGTTGTACTGAATTAGATAACAATCAAGATGGTGTTGCAGGAAACGGTCAAAGGTATTACCTAAATACTGGATTCTCTTTTGTAACCACCGCAATCTCCAATTCTGATGGCTTAAAGTCGATGGAGAGAACGGACGACAGACATTTGACGGCAGTCTGGTGGGAATGCAAAGGAAAAGGAAAGTTACTCATCTTAAGACATGGACATTTATATGGCCAAAAAAAAAAGACAATTATCAAACAGACCAACTATAATATGACATTTTTTTTCATGAAAATTCACTCTTTATGACCTCTAAGCATGTGCAGTGCACCACTCTAACAGTGACAGTGAACATGACAAACTTTAGATCTATCTCCAGATCTTCTGGTTGTCTACACTCTTTCAAACTTTGACAGAATTATCTTGAATCTTTTTGTTTATTTGCAAGGATGTCTACACTCTGCACATGATGGTTTGTGTATGATACAATGCATCATTACAAAGGCTCAAAAGGTATTGTTCCTTCCAAGCTTAAAATTTCAGGAAAGTCTATATGGGCCTTTATAAATACACAGTCACCCTAGAAAATGGCCAATGGTATTTGGCTTAATTGCAAACACGTTGATTCTTCTTGTGATGCAGATTACGTGAGATAATATTTAGTGCGCCTTGCATTCAGAGTCCTCCTTTACTCACTTCCACGGTCTCTTCGAAGGTGAAAGTTTTCTTCTTCTTGAGTTTCTTCTCAAGGAAGCTGTTGGCCTCAGTCTGCTTGGCTCCTACACTGGTGGCTTTGTAACCACAGAAGTAGCCAGCAGGGTCGGCTTTGAACACCTGTGGTCCTGCTTCCTCATCAATTCCGATTAGGATCATGCCTGCATTTGACAACAGTTACAAAAACTCTCGTGAAAATACTTTCACCAACGCTTCTGCTAATGATGTTAGTGAATTATTTTTACATACATAGACAGTCCCAAAATGCTTATTTGCTTAAAACCTTTAAAAAAAAAAAATAGATGGTTTACCTAATATATTTGAGGTTTGCATTACATACTTGCATAAAAATGCAAAGAAATGAAAAAGATATCATTCTTTACCAATGAAATCTTTCTGTTAAAGTATGTAACAAGGAACACCAAAATGTCACAGGTTTGGTCTTCATACAAACCGTACTCAGAGTACATCAAGCAGGGTTTTAGTCGCGGTGAGTGACCTTGACTGTCACGCTCGAGACTAGTGATCTCTGCCCTGATCGGTTTACGCATTAGAGCAAGTCACTCAACTTCACAAAATGTAGTAAATGTATTTCCTAATTCCATATGCAGAGGCCAAAAATAGTGGCTGACAATTTGCTGTAATTTAAGTAAAAGAGAAAAAAAAACAATGAGCTTACTGCAGCCAAGGGGTCTCATCTGGGCACTCTGAGTGTATACTTGAGATATGTCTGCTATTCTTTTACACAACATGTCCACCGGTATTTCATAGCCATATTTGTACTTCCAGTTAGCTGCCTCGTACCTGGCTCTGTAGACCTGAGATCTGCTGTCAGCTGTGGAGAAGAATTTAATCTCTATCTCGATGATGAGTGACTTCTTGAAATTAAACAGGTTCTAAGTCTAAAAATCCTTTTTTTTTTACTACATCTTGAAAGAGATACCTTGTATGAACATTTAGTAACACACACATGTATTACATATTTCTTGCTCTTACTGGTACATGTAGCAACATGACTCACATACCGACATGATATTGCTTTAAAGCTTCGGTACAACATTCTAAAATGAAATGAAATTTTTGTAACATGCTGGACGCCCAAAGTTTAGCAAAGTTATAGCAAATTTGCAACACATTTCTCTATAATAATGTTCATGATTCTCAACAATTATTAAAATTTAATAAATCAAGGTGGTCTGCATATACTTCATATTATTTATGGTAAAGGAAGAAAATTATGTAGTAAGAAAATGACTTCATGGCAGAAACATCGCACTAAGGTCCCTTTCACAGTCAACAGACAACAAGATTCACACAAAGTTTCTTTACGATTTTTTTCTTCCCTTCATTCATGCTGTTAACTTGTCTTATACAACCCTGATAATAAAGGTACAAATTAATTTACAAATAATTACAATGCGTAAATCTTTTCTCTTATGGAAAAGGTACATGCTGATTTGCTAGAACATTTTGCAGTTTAGCTATTAGTGTGAAGAACGGCTTCTGTAAACATTAATACTTTCCCAGTTCACCACAATACCCTTTACAGTGCAAAGTATTTAACATAAGCATACAATTACCAACTGAAATGGGTAAGTTAAAATTACTAAACAGTAGCACAAAATAGCCCATGACAGGATTCGAAGGCTTCAAACAGCTCTGGCAGTGTTACTTTCCTCTCTGACAGCCGTTTTTGCCAAACGTTTGCTCTTTTAGTCAGTCACACTTTCTCAATATGGCGGTCCTACATATCGAGTGTGACTTTTCCCACTTGAGTTAGAGTCTACCCAAGTGTCACAGACACACACATACACACATTGACCACGCAAGGAACCAAAGAGTTTCATCAACTTCCTATCGCACTGAACTGAAACTAGGTAACTCTGCTCAACAATGCAAGTGCCAATTAAAAGTTCTCAAAGAACCTGTTTTCCCTTACTTGAAATGAATGCCACTGTTGAATATTAAACTGAAATCTCTTGTCATTGATAACTGTACTGTAGCTTCTTCTGATCTTACCTGTGAGACCTGTCATGACACAACCAATGTGTTCTGTAATCTGGAACATATGAGTTACAGTGCTGGCATCTAGCAGTTTATCCTGTGAAAGAAACACAAAAACCCTTGTTGTGGCAGGCTGTAACCATGGGTAATTGCAAAAAATCAACTATCATTTTTTTTACAAAAATTAAAAGTATTTTGTTCAAAAGAAGACAATAAAGTTTTTTAGATGATGATGATGATGAGAATATTTCAGGAGGGAGAAGTCTGCATACACAACTCAAGGATGTGTTAGAACAGAACCTTTCAAATGTTTCATGTTAAAGTTGAAGAAACCAAAATCAAAAGTTGATAAACTTACTGGAACTTTCTTTTGTGTCACTGCAACAGCAGAATCAACACCACGCAAAGCCACTGATGTCATCCCACCTTGGTTAATTGCCTTAAAGGCATATTCTGCAAGAAAATGGTCATGAAACATGTGTGTTTAAATCTAGTGTACTTGAAACTTGAAAGCAGGCAGGCTTTCCAAGTTTCAAATTGACTGGACTTCACAGACACAAAGGTAATCTAGAAGTCATCTGACAGACTGACATGCTACACAATCACCAAAGTCTGTACAGTAAACTTGATCTTCTAAAACCATGTAGCACAAGTTTTGTACATGCATGTCGGTCTATTTATGCTCATACATGGCTTTCTCTCCCAGGTCCCTTAACATTGTGACTGTCTCCCTATAGGTCCAGCCTACGGCTGTCTTAGAGTTGTCGAGTTTTAATGTGGTAGCTTACATCCATTTCAGGAGTAAAACACGAAGATCATCTTTGCTAGGTCTGAACGATTTCAGTTTAAAGCCAGTAACTCATCACACAAGCTATATTTTTACCTTCCGGAAAGCAAAATTCCCAACTGGTCCTAAGTTACAGTACTCTTTGATTGACAGCAATTTTAAAATTCTGAGTAGCTCATATTACATAGCGTACACAAGGATCCTTTGTTTTGATTACACGTGGAGGAATTTACGAGAGGGGACTAGATGTAGGTGGTTGGGAACTCGGGAGAATTGAAACTGTCTGGATGATGAGTTTTGGTCTTTAACTATGGAGGCAAAAATGGCAATTTATTTATTGTCAGTTCCTTTGTTTGTTTCTAGATGTTCAATTTATAATCTATTTACATGATGTTACAATACAAACAGTGATATCAATGAATCAACAGTAATAACAATAATAAAAATAAACACTTTACAATTATACATAACAAAAACACATGAAATGGAAAAGGTGAGAGAAGATAACAATTACAACTTTTAAACACAACTGAAATGTTCTCAATTTGTGGGAATACACCATGGTTGTTTGATTTAAACCAAGCCGATTGAAATCATGATTTTTATTTTAAAAAATCATGATCTAAATCGATTTTTTCACTTTAAACGGATTTGATTTAAATCGTGATTTTTTTTTAAATAAAAAATCAACAACCCTGCCCTTAACTTCCTGTCGATAGAAAATACAAATTCCAAATTAGTGCCAAAATTTCTTTAGTGAGTGCAATAGTTGAGGCCTGACTAAGGTGGAAACTTATCTCTGTATGTGCTATAAATTTCACTAGGCTGTACGACAGTGCAGGCCTGGCTGTGTCTATTTTGTTTTTAAGTGTTAGCGACGTACCATTACTATTACCAACGTTAGTATTATGGTAAAACTCTAACGCTTAAAATAGTTTTCGAAGGAGCCTAACTCTACACGATTAGGAAATTCAGTAAGAGAACTAAGACCCCACTTACCGACTTGATACAATCGACCTTCAGGTGAGAAAACGGTAATATACCGGTCGAAGCCTGCACTGCTGCCACGAGACATCTTGAAAATGTGTTTCAGCTACAAATTGAAATGGAATGCTAACTTGTTTGTAACAAAAAGAGCATGCAATGCTTTCATCAGGTTATTCACTATGTGGGCCTTGGAAATTGTACACTGTCATGCAGAAATGCAGCTATGTAAAGCGCCATGACAGGCTGGCGAATACCATAAAAATGAAGAAAATAGATTTACAATTTAAAGAGGGGAAAATATTCACAAAATTAATATCATATATTTAAATACTATTAAAAATATATTTTAGTATGAAAAATAAGTTAAAAATGCTTATATTGTGATAAAAATTTAAGGAAATCATAATATCTTCCACCTTAACCGGTCCTGGGTCAAAGGTGATTCGGCTTTTCAGTACAAACGGGTTACGCGAGAGCACGGTCCGGGGTAGCAGGAAACGTTTGAAACTTGAAAGTAAAGGTCTGAAAGAAAAGTTCAGCGTCTATTTATCGCGGAGCTGCAAATTCACCATGAACGCATCAGACAAGCCAAATATTATGGTTCATAGTGAAAAATCGATGAACAAAACATTATTCGATGTGAAATGGATTCCATGTAGTGCTCGATTTGTTGTCCTGGGCAACTACCCACGCCAGACTGGCTCATTGCAAGTTTGTGAAATGACTTCTGCTGGTGCAATAAATGTTGTGTCAGAAGTAAGTATCACAGTGCGTAATGTATTAATAAAGCAATAGCAGCCAGTGTATAGGTGAAGGTACTTGTTTTATCATTTCAAACCTCATGTCCCTTCTTATCCAGCTATGATCTCTAAATCAGGTTAGGCTAAGCCTATAGACTACAGTAGTATTAGTAAGGCTAGCCTAGGCCTAAACGACACAAAATACTGTATTACTGCACAGTAAGTAGGGTCTACCAGATGCGTCTGGGTTTATTGTTCCCATGATTTGATGTGTCCCTTTTGTGTGTGATTTTGACGATTGCAAGACTCATTTTCCCATGGTTCCTTGTTCCCAAAATTGTCACTGTAACTCCCCAGGTCTGCTGTTACAGAGGTTCGATGGTCCCATGGTTTGATGCTCAAAGGCTTTGATGTTCTGGAACCCCAGGAACAGCGAACCCTTGGAACATAGAACGTCCATCGGACCCAGGGAACATCGAACCCTGGGAACTTCTTCTTCTTTTGAAAAATGATGAAACATCCGAGGACATTAGTGCACCACGTACGCGTCGTGAGATTGTTCAAACCCTCCGTGAATTAATAATAAACTCCACAGGCTTATGGTGACCAACCATAAGCCTGAACAATCATAAGCCTGAACATTGAATCTCGGGAACATTGACATAGTCCCGCAATAGAAACTATGGTAGGAAGGCTCTTAGTGAGACAAACTCTAAAACTAAGTAAGACATAACTATCACATTCAGCCAGTAACAGAAGGGTAAACTACTGTAAGAAACCACATCTTTATGTTAAATATAGGTGAATAAGAATAACAATACCTACATACGTGTACATCGTGTGATCACTGTGAATATAAATGCTGGACCGGTGCTTCCACTTTCTGAATTTACTTTTCCTGAAATGCAATGCAAAATTTCCTGAAATTTTCAACAACCCATGCGTGTGTACGTTGTGGCAGCTAGCAGTGCTTTTCTGACTTGGTTGATCATCATAAATCGTTCAATAGTGTACAATGCTGCTTTAGCAATGAATACAAACGCAATACCAACTGAAACAAAGTATGTACAAGGGGAAATAGTCCCTCAAATGTCAAAATAGTGATTGTTTTCCTTTGAAATTCCAGAATTCCTGAAATGTCCTGAAGTAATTGCACTTCCTAAAAATTTCCTGAAGAGCAGCTAGATTTCCTAAATTTGGGGTAATTTCAGGAAAAGTTGAAGCACTGCACTGTACACACAGTGGCTTTAAAACTTAAGTAAAAGGTGTGTTTGCTTTGAGGCAAATCGTTAGACTATGGGGACTTTGTTGTGCCATGTGAAGACTTAAATGTGGAACTTGTGTGGTAATTGCATTGTTGCATTCAGACAGTCTCAGTAGTTTGTGTTTAATTTGTCGATATTTATCGATATATGTTGATGTGGGTTGGCCATATTGAGGAAAAAGACCCCAATGTTTCCGATACTGGTAGAGGTCGAAGTTCATCTTAGGTCACTAGAAGTTAAAAACTGAGAATCTTGGTGAGGAATGATGGATACTTTTCACATTGTGGGTTGGTCATTTTGAGACCCTTTTGCTTTTGGTGGAGGTCATTTTAAGTTACCAGAGGTCAAACACTAGAAATCTCTTTAACACAGTATCTCAAGGTACTGTAGGAATCATGGCAACTTTTGATATTTGTATGTATTACATCAAGTAAAAGTAGCTGATTATTGTTTTTGGTGAACTGGTGGAGGTCAAAGGTCATCTTAAGTCATCAGCTGTCAAACACTGAAAAATTGATAACATGATGTCTCAAGATATGATTCATGGAAACTTTTGATACTTAGTGTGTGAATGTGTTGTATCAAGTAGGAGAACCACATTGATTTGGTGGAGGTCAAGGATCATTTCTGGTCACCAGAGGTCAAGAACTGAAAACTGTGTTAACATATCTCAAGATACTAATCATGAAAACTTTGAATACATAGCATGACAAAGCATTGCATCAAATAGAAAAACCCTAGTGTCACTGGTGGAGGCCAAAGGTCATCTGAGGTCACTAGAGTTCAAAGGTTGAAATTAACTGTCAACACAATATCTCTAGGTAGGAATGATGGAAACTTTTGATATTCAGAGGTATAATGCATTACATCAAATAATAGTAGACTGTTGTTTTTGGCAGAGGTCAAAGATCATCTTAGGTCACAAGGGATCAAACTTTGAAAAATATTATTCACTTGATATCTCAAGATAGGGATTATGAAACTTTAGTAGTATGTGAATGTGTTACATCAAGTAGAAAAACCTTATTGTGTAATTAAGTGGAGGTGAAAGGTCATTTGGGGTCAAAATGCTTTAAGTTGTGAAAACCGAGTAAATACAGTATGTGAAGAAGGGAAGCTTGTAGGTGAACCGTATTGATTGCAAGAAGCCTAATGGTTTTGCTAGAGGTCAATGGTCATTCGTATTGGGTGCAGGAGCCCATCAAGGTAAAAAGTTAGTTGGTGTGAACATATCCTCGCCATATGGTATATGCCAGATTCGAAATGCTTATAAATGAATCATCAAAACCACAATGCCTTTGAACTTTCTGGTTTTGGAATGAGGTCAAAAGAATTTGTAGTTTTAAACTTTGTAAACATGGCACTAACTAGCTGCTCTGTGAATTTTCTGTAAGACAAAAGCCTAACTAACTGTCGCTCTGCTGTATCATATGATACCACAGAATGAAATTGTTTGTAAACAAGTCTCATCTGCCCAACTAAAGTATATCACACTGAGGATATGGTGCACAATATATTTAGATATCGTATGAAGGTGTTCATTTTTTGTCCTGACAGGTTGAGAAAAAGGAATCCTTCAAGTGTGGCACATTTGGAGCCAGCAATTTAAAGCAGCGGAACTTTGCCACTGGTGATTTTGAAGGAAATCTGAGAATCTGGTAAGTGAAAGCAAGTTAACCTAGGACTTTTAACTTTGTGCTATGGAAGAAGAATCTTTCTAGATTTTAGTGCAAAAGTAGCGCTAAAATGACTGCAAATGTTTCATGGTTGTACATGTAAAACTGCTATTTTCTACTCATCAGGGAACAGTTATATCTACTCCTGGCTGAGGCTGTTTGTGTAAATGTAGTCCATTGTATATTGTAACGTTTTGTAGAGCCTGCTGTACATGTGAGATGTAAACAAAGTACAAGTGTTGGTAGAATGTTTATGGATCCAGTCAGACTCGTGTGTCCTTACTTTATTTAGTACTATAATCTTGAAACTTTTTTTCCTTGTTAGAGTCTTAAGTACAAACTTTGGGGCACATGCTAAAACCCTGTGTTCCTTCATCAAGTGCTATGGTGATATTAGCTCCCCTAGAAGTCCTAATATTTCACTATTAATTCTTTGTTGCAGAAGTTGCCTAAAGCAAACCATATTTTTGGGCTTCATTTCTGTCAGGAAACAAATTTGTGGGTGTATTTGTGTCTATCACATTTTTTTGCAGTATTAATATTTTCAGTATGTGAGAGCTCTGTCATTAGTAATTCATCATAATTAGGTCAAGGGTTTGAAGCTTTTCTGCTTCAGGAGTGATTTTCTTCTTCAGACACATTTTAAAACAGGTGTTGTACTTTTGTAGTTTTGATCTCAAGTTTGTTTTCTTTAAAGGGATCTAGAAAAGACGAACCTCCCATTATATTCAACTAAAGCTCACACTGAAATTATCAACAGTATTGATGGTGTTGGTGGCCTTGGCATTGGTGAGGGACCAAGGGAACTGGTCACAGGAAGCAGAGACGGTCAGTATCACAGCACTATCAATCGTGATGTTCATTGTTTTAAAGGTCATCCATTTTTGCGATGCTTGAAAAAAATTTTTTACCTGACATAGGTTGTTCTGTGAACTACTCAAATGTTTTCTCTCTTTTACTTATTAAAATAGTTCTCTTCACAGACCCAGTGGCATGTGACATGTATGCACAGTGTGTCTTTGAATAAGTTATTGATAAAGATAAAACCTGTATCAACAATGCAACGTCCTGGTGACATCAGCAATATTCAATATTTTATGTACTGCATATGAGAACTGAATGGTGAAAAGTGTTTTACCACCGACTCCTCTATCTGTCGCAGGTTCTGTAAAAGTTTGGGATCCAAGACAAAAGGATGATCCAGTGGCATGTATGAAGCCAAAGGAAGGAGAAGATAGGAGAGATTGCTGGACCGTCGCATTTGGTATACTACTTCAACAGCCTCATCTTTGTAATACATGTACAACAGCTTTGTATAGAGCCTCTGCAGCTGCCAAGTTTGAGTGCTATCCTTGTACATTGTGATACCCTAGACCACACACCTGCTATGTGCAATAACAGTAATGTAGTGGTCGTAGCCGTTATCATTATTGGGGTTGTGTATATGAAGGGTACCACATGGCACTGTAGCTTTTTGCAATTTCCTAATCTAAATTGCACCCAAAAGTCTTATCGTAACATTTCATTTACTGCTTCTGAATGAATGAGGATGGTTTTTTTTTTCAGTGTCTTTGTGGTGCGTTGTCCATGGGTAGTCGATAGAGAATTGAAAACATTATCTGAACAAGTTGCTATGTCGAAACATACATTTTCTGTGCTTGTAACTTGTAGATTATGCAAAGTTTGTCAGTACAATCATCTTGCTTAATTTTTGCCTTGATTCCCATCAAGAGAGATTTTTGTGACTTTCAAGAATATCCCAATGGAGTTTCACATTTTATGTGTAATAACATATCATATGTACCACATTTACAGCTGTTTACATATACAAAGAAAAGTTACACTTGAATTGCCAGGAAAGGGAGCAAGGTATTCTGTGGAGTTAGGTGATGTGAGTATACAGCCAGAGTATGCATGATGTAGAGTATATTAAAAATGTGGAGAGAAGCTTGACATTCAGTTCAGACATTTCATGTTTCAACAGTTACAGAACCATAAAAATTCCTTTGCCATTGTTTTAAATTTGCAACAAAAATTATGAAGAATGTTTTTATGTTACCTTGTCCTTTGGTAAGCCCATTGCAACTAACTATTATATGGTATAACAAAGAATCCACCCTTTCCTATGTCCTTTTTAAGTTTCTTTACTTCACTGAAAACATTTCGTGATACCTTTTAACAGGTCATGCTCATAACCAGATGGACAGGTGCGTTGCTGCTGGCTACGATAACGGAGATATCAAACTCTTTGATCTGAAGAATATGTCCCTAAGATGGGATACTAATGTTAAAAATGGGGTAAGTGAATAGATGGTAGATACCGGGGAGATAATCACTCCTAAAACACTTCAACAAATGCCAAACAAAAGTTTATTGTGTTATCATTAAGCTGGAAAATTACCAAAGCACCATTGGTGCAGAAGGTCATATTTCAACATTTTGAAGGTACTATTTCTGTGTCATTATGTCAAATCATAGGAATCACTAACTGACTATCATTAGACCAAATAATCAACATTGTACAAGAGAATCTGAAAGACTGTGTAATTTTAAGAATTTCATAAACTAGAGCACCAACAATGCAGAAGTTTGATCTTTGTCAAGAAAGTAAATTTGTGAAAATTTTGATGGGTACTACTAAATAACAATGATTATAATTAGCATCAGTATTCACGTCCAAAAATTATGAAAATTGTCAATTTTTGTTAATTTTTCTTAAAGGTCTGGTGGCATGAAAATGACATTTTGAG
>VJOZ01076363.1:0-11564 GCA_009801055.1 Stichopus horrens
GTGAACTGTCATTCACTTTCACAGGTCAGTAAGATCAATACATAAATGTGATCGAATATATCAATAATCGACAGTTACTAAACTTCATCACTACGATCAGTAAGAGCCTATTGGACATACAATCAATCCATGCATATGTACTAACCTGGTTGATAAGAGGAAGAGCCAAGCTGCCTGGTTTGATGGTTGGTTGAACTGATTAATCATTCTCTCCCTTTCGGTACCTGCCGTACTTCCATCGAGCCCTGAAAACAGATGCGAAATAACCTAGAGTAAATCACACACATCCTATAACTGAACATTTTTACATGGAAGATATTACACTACACACCATGCAAATCAAGTTTAAGTGAGTTATAAACATCTGCCATCCATCTTATTCAAGAGTGCATTTTCGGCTACTCCTGAAGGTAATGTTTGCAGCAATGCAATGGTCCTTTAACCTTTTTCAATCTTTTGAAAACTTACGAAAATATGTCACATTTCTGATCCAGTCTTTGCACATATCTGCCGGTTTATTTGGTGGATCTGGGATGCTTCGAAGGCTTAGAAACTTTTCAATCAGGGAGAGCGTCATCAAAGATTGGCTGAAGACGAGGATTTTATCACCCAGTTTGATAGATTCCTCAATGATGTGAAAAAGTAGGACCATCTTGCCTCCGTTGCTGAGTTTAGACTGGGTGTAGTTCCTCATGTTCTCTCGAGCCTGTCAGAGATTGCACATTAAAAGCATCTTTTATGAAAACGCCAGGTGCTATAACTAAGATAACATATCACTTGAGAAAATCCTGAGAATCCTGAAATGAGTAACACTGGGCAGGATCCTGAAAGTGGGATGACATCAGGCATAATCCTGAGATGGTAAACGCATAACTTAAACACTAAAAACACATCATGCACAATAATAGCGTAAGATACCATGTATGACAATACAATAAAAAAACAGGATGCATACCAATCAGAAAAGATAATACCAAACACAACAATGAGAAAAGATAATATCAAACATAACGATGTGATAAAAATAATACCATCTATAAGAATGAGACAAAATGCCGTACATAACAATGAGATAAGACAATAACACACATTGTGATGAGACAATGTAATACCATGCAATACAATGAGATAAAATGATATACCACTACATATAACAGTAAGTAAGCCACTTCGAAATCTGGTAACAAGTTGAAATGTTATTTGAAGTTGTTTGTCATTGTTTTTATTCTTACAGGAAAGCTGCAAACTTTTGCCTTTGAATTCATGAACTTCTTTTCAAACAGTTTAACAGTTCATAAACATTCAGAAAATGCGAACAAAGACCAAAGGAATGAGGAACTTGTATTTCTGTTTTCTGGTTTTTTTGTATCAAATGTTTTAAATGATTTCACAAAAAAAATAGCAGAATGTGTAGCTAACAAAGCACATAGAGCTGTTCCAAGCTACTAAAGGACAGCAAAGATGAAAGAAATGCAAGATTGTGGCTAATTCAAGTTTGTATGTGACATTCAAATGCAACATGGGGAGGAAATGATATGCATAAGAGTCATTGAATATGCAAATAAGGAACAAACACATAGACTGTTTTTCATCTTTCTGCTCTTTAAGAAACACAGTAAGCTAAGATGTCAGATGCACGAATGAATTGGGTGGCAAACACACGTCTGAACATAATGGCAATGCTCTTGTCACTATCATTCACTATAAAATGTTCAACATCATGTACTGTACTGTAACATAGTCCGAATTAGTTGCGGGAAGGGAGAAGTCAGAAAGAGTACGCAATAACATACAACAATTTCACCTGCAGAGCAAACATTTATACAGCCTGCTTCAGCAGTCAGTGATTAAGTACAAACTCTCCACGCATTGCAACTCACCACTTAACCATAACTTGCATGAACTTACCAATGGAACAAATAGAAACTTCAGCATAATAAAGCATAAATATTTAATGTACTCCCTCTAATGTACTCCTCTCCCTGTGCTCCAACACAGGTTAAACACAAGTCAACAGCAGTTGAAAAAATAGCAAGATTAATAATAAATTAGAGATTATTAATAAATTAGAGTAACAACACAAATTAATTCCTTACATTGACTTCCTCACGGTGCTGCCTACACCTGTTCGTGTGTTTAATATTTCTCATCGAAACTCACCCACTCAAAAGACAGTATCTGGTTGACCTTCTCCTGGTATGACATATTTTCCAGTTTCTCCTCGAAAGAACTAAGTCCATTACTCCTGTGAAAAGACCCAGGTACCATGCTACCGGAACCAGGGGTCATTGATCCCAAAGGTGCATTGGTCTGCTTCTTGGGTCCTCTGAAAATGAGAAAGAAGGACGATATGGAATCACTGCTAACCTTTACAGTATTATTTCAATTATTTCTTATGCTGTAAAAATATAACAATTCTCTTGAAGAATTATTTATCTTTCACATTAGACACAAGACTACAATCACTCTTTGTAGTTTAAATCTACAAGGTTTCGCTCAAGCAGTGATTGCTTGGATTCTCTGGTCAATTTAACCAAATGGGATGCCATCTCAGGAAATGATGAGTAATCATCTCTGGCCAGCTGGAAGCATGGGCTACCAAGGCACATGCCCAGGGGTCTCCACAATATGACATGATTGTATTTTGGGGGTAGAATATTCAAGAATGAATCAATAGGTTAGCCACCTTACAAAGCACCATGTCGATTACCTTAATTTTGGCTGTTTCACATGACTACAAGTTTACTCTAGATATTCATGGAGTTCACTTTAAGTGGGGTGAGGTGGAGGCAGGCCAAAAGGACCACCACCTTTGCTCACATTTCGTGACTTGTGCCACTACACTTTCGTGGAGAATTAAAGACCAATGGGCCCCCCCTGTCAATTAATGCCAGGGTCTTCCCCAAAGGTAAATGAAGCCCTGAATCTACCATCAATGTAGGATTGGTGTCTACTAAGAATGAGATGTCAACAGTCTACTGTGAAGGTCTTGAGGTCATTCCAACGTAAGCAACGACCAAGCTGGGACAAAATGGATTTCCAAATCAGAGAGAGAGAGAGAGGACTTAGAAGAGCACGACAGGATCTTACGTTTTGGACGTAATATCTGGAATGTCTAGATCTGTGTCAACATCTGTTTCATTCTTTTGGAGGACATCAAAGAGGATATCTGGATGATTCCAAATCTGTTAGAAACAAATATTTCAAAATGTTTCATTAGTATATCTATTGTGAACAGAAAATCATACAAAACGAATCATGTCGATAACTACTTTCTTCGTTGTTTAGAGGTTGGCAGTAACTTTCATTTTCCTTCCCGCTTTCATGACATGTATGAAAAAACCTTGTTTATATGCTGTCCATACATTAAAGATTTTTACAATTCACATTTCATCACTTGCACAAAAAAATAAAAGGTTCTAATTTACATTATGACGTACTCAAGTTGTAACAACTTACAATGGGTGGTTTATATGAACCAATTTATCTTGCTTTGTGACACAAATTGAAATGATAGTTGACTGCAACTCTTCTCGCTTTTGAAAAACCCTTCCTGGCAGTTGATTGCATTCTATCATATATACATAGCAAACTCGTTAGACAGATACTGCAAATGCAATCCACCTAAAGCATCGACCTTTAAGTCATCTTTAGCGTCAAATGATTCAAATCTATTGCCATCTTTCTTCATATCTACAGAAAACCATTTGGCACTCGAATCAGCAGGAGCATTCTACCGATAAACTTCCACTTCGAAATGCACTCTACATCAAACTGACGTCTTTGGCAAGTTGTAACACCATCCAGTCCCGCAACTAACATAATCCAAGTTCACTTGGACTTACCTTGCAACCTACAGCGAATGCCTTCAGTGGGTTCGTTGAACACCAACCCCCAGCGCCAGCATCTTTGAAGCACTGCATAAACTTGCAATATAATCCTTTCTGAAACTGAGTCAGTCTGACAAGGATCACATGTTCATGTTTTTCCGGCAGGCTGATTTTCAGAACCTGGAACCCTCTCCTTTGAACGAAGCCTTCGAGTTTATTGTGCAGTACGTGGGCTCTGTATCTCATCAGTTTGATATCCTAAATGATAAAAAGATGAAGTAATTGAAATTAGTCTTCAAGGGTAACATTAAATTGTGAGTGAAATGCCCAAACACAGTAAGTATTCTGATGAAACATGGTAAATATCCCTAGATGAAGAAATTGAAATAAAGGAAACATCTTACTCCATCTGAGATCAATGCTGAACATTTCTTTAATAATAGGAGGCATATATATATATCATGTTTACTTAAGTTGTTGACCAATTTTTAGTTCTCTATGTGCTTGACAATGTAGCTATTACGCTTATTTTTTCACATATTTCACTGGAATATCAAAGTTATGACAACACTGCCTTGTCCAAAACCCAAAACCAAACCCCAGACTAAACATTATCAATTGAACAAAACTACATAGTATTGACTGAAACAGAAAAATTAAATATTTAAAATCTCGCAACTCGATACACAGTTACAAGGAATATCCAAAGGCCACAACAAATGTCCATTCATCTCCTTCCACGTTCACACTACCAACTTCTTCACTTCTTCTGAAATTACTTTTCCCCACCTGATGTGCCAGCCACCATCAGCTCATTTTACAAACATTTTTTACTCGATCATCAAAGTGTCAGGACATTTATAGTAGTAGGTAGACAAGTTCACTGCAACCACTTGGTGCATAGCAGCTGCTAAAAACAATGAGTATCTCTGCAATTTTTTCTCATCACCATCATTGTATGATAACAAACTAATTACATCCCAAATTCCTTGTTTGTCATAGGTGTGCCACTTATTCTTGTCACAAGCATTGTCAGATTCTTTTCTAAATTTGTTTGAACCACACTATCTAGTGCTTCAAAAAAAAATCTAGTACTTCAAAAAAAAAAAAATCTGTGTTCATCATTTTGCAGACATACTTGATTTTGTTTTTCAAAGGCAGAAGCACAGATTCATATGTAATTATCAAACACTGAACATTACATTTTGTACACAAATCAATCATTAACCCCAAACATTAATAATTCACCAACCACTTGACAGAAAACATGTACGTGTACCTACAAACAAGGCCTTTTGTACTGCACCCTCAATGAATTCTAAGAGATACAAAATGTGCATGACAGAATTCATGTCCAAGAATCTTTTATAACCTTGCAAAGCTTTTNNGGGAAATCTTTTAGTGGTAAACAGTCTGACAGTAAATTCTATATTTACACTATTGGTGTTTTGCACAATTGTCTCATTGTCTCAAATACAAAACCATCGTGAAAACAAACCCAATCCATTAGAATCAAGGACAGCTTAAAGGGAGTCTGAGTTGAATCTCAAAAAAACAGCTGTTTACCACTAAAAGATTTCCCTGAAACATGCTTTGACCATTATATACATGGACAAGCTAAACGAGTAGAAGTTTCATCGCAGAAATGAGAGAAAATTGTGCAAGATATAAGCATTGAGAGGTCTAGTCATGCCAGCTGGACACAGCCAACTGTAGCTGGCACTTACACTTGCCAAAAGGCATGCATAGCAAATAGACAGACTACTGGTTAGCACAAAGTTCAATGAAAATTCAGCAGAAAATGTTTGAAAGTTAAAAGAAAAAGGTATTACTGCCATCTGAAATTATCCACATTCCATCTGGTCTTTTGACACAACACAAGGCATTACTCCAGAGTCCCAAACCATCACCATTACAAGAAAAATCTTACTCACAGGCACTTGATTGGCTTAGGTCCCTCCCCCCAGGATGGTGTTCACACTACACTGACAAATCCCTTCCCTACAGCTAGAGCCCTGAGTGCATGCATACACATTAATTGCCACTTTAATGAGAAAAGTTCAAGAACAATTAATTAAAGTTTAAATTAACTCTTTGCTTTAAAACTGAGTCTGCCCTTTAATTACTTGTTGAATTTATGTCACAAGTGATAGAAAAATAACAACAGTAGAAAAAAAAACTTGCGAAAGAAAATGAGGGGTAATTCCCAACTCAGATTGTTGAAAGTTCAACTTTAACAATTTCATGTCAAGGCACCATTTTGGTTGTTTATTGAAGCTTCAAATAGCAACAACATTGTTGACATGGTCAGTGATTATTTAGAACTGGAAAGGGGACAAGCAGAGGGGATAAAAATGTTACTAGCAAAAAATAAGTTGGCTAAAAAAAGGGAAAAAAAGTCAAACCAGGGGTTTTGCTTCAATTTTACAATAAATGCAAAGAGATTATGAAACCCTTTTTAATGCCAATAAAAGGTTGGATACAGCCTTCAACTATGGCAAATATTCGCCGTGATACACAGATATCGATTGAGTGACATCAACATGGGGGGACAAATTGTTGTTTATGTTTCCCATTGGTCACCAGCAGTGAAAAAATTCAAAACTTGCGGACATTATGATGACGAAACATAAAATTTCCTTTCGATTCAAAAGTGATCACATGGCTTGAAGTGAGTACATTTCACTGACACTGTGAGAATACTTTCCAGGGGGGAACTCTTTTCTTTTTGGTGATTTTGATGTTCGAGTTAACAGTTTGACATTGTGAATGAGTCAACCATGACTCCACGAACACTGGACTGCTTTCACTTGGTCAAGTGCAAGATACGATTTCACCGATTGCCAGGCCATGAACCGTCAGAGCCACTTTCCGTGAATGATCACTGCACCGCACCATGTTCACATGAAAAAATCTTTTACCCTCCTTTGAGGACTCCAACTTCCCCTAAAAAATCCCAAACTTTGGAAACTGATACCACAAGCAAGCGGTAAAATCCCTCACAAACCCCTTGGAACAGAAACAAAACAACAAAGACAGACACTGGACTACACTTCACGAACGTGGCAACAGCATTTCCTGGTCGAATCAATGAAAGTGTTGTGCACAATCTACGACCCTTGCAATCTTTGAGAGACGCCCACAGCTGACAGGTTCACCTTATTTGCTGCTTGTATTGACTTCAGTAGGCTCTACTGTGCTGTAGTTGCAGGGAAATGTGATTTCCCGACATGTCTCACCATTTTCTGGGGAATCATGTCAAATTATTTTTTTCATTGACACCACACCATCAGATTCACTTTGAGATTAGATCCGAGATCGTTGACTCACCGCAGCCGTGCTGTCGACGCACTGTCCGTTCTGGATTGGTCTCTCGAAGAGGTTGGAAAATTCATGTTTAGTACCCAAATAATTCGGTCGGACAAAATCCACCATACACCAGTATTCCATCAGGTTGTTTTGGAGCGGATATCCCGTCAGCACCACCCTCCGTCTGAAACGAGAGATACAAACGGAGTGTTGAAACATGAAATTAGTATGATACTGAAAAACTGACTCTCTCATTGGTAACATTTATGCTTACAAATGCATCAATGAAAAATACAACAATTTGGATGATAAGTTATGGATGTGAGATATTCAATAATTTTGGAACACAAGATAAAATTTTTTATAGCTTAAACCTGAAAGGATACTAAACCTTTGTCACTTGTTTTTGGATCAGTTACTAGTACACATTTTGGATTATCTAATAGGAGATTTACTTACCTTGTTTTGATGTTTTTGAGTGCTTTTGATATTCCAGCAAGGCTATTCTTTATTCTGTGCCCTTCATCACAAACAACCAGATCAGGTCCAGGGTTACAAATTGCATACCTGATATCTGTGGAAGAAGAAATAAAATTTTGTACATCTGGAATAGCGCTTAAATAAATTTACTTTGTCTTTTGCGCGAGTGCTATGATTTGTTTCATTGGCATCTGAGCAATGTAAAGTCATTTATTAATATTCACATACATCCTCCCAATATTGTAGTTAACTGCCGATTTCATTACTAAAATCAACCAGAGATAAAACTACTAGTTCTTCTTGAACTTCTACATTCTTTTGTTTTTAACAAATTATTTCCTACCACAGCAGCAACTAGGGTAAATGTCACATCTCATACTTGTAACATATGTAAATAATTCATTTAAAACACCACTGCTTTGCACCCATCCACAAAAAAACTTTTAAATCCTCCTTTGTTGGAGAGATGACACTAATATTCCCTTAAAAAATTATTTAAGCTGTTACCTTTGGTTGTTTTTGATTGTTTTGCAATTTACCTAAGGCAAATGACATGAAAAAATTTGGTTGTCTTCAATAATAACTCAGTCTTGCAGATTAATGGAAATGCTTACCATGGGCTAACTCCAGTGCTTTGGTAAAAGATGGCAGAACACTTTGTTCAAGTAACTAATGACTCTGAAAGTTCACTTTTCCTGAGATAACTAAATAAACATGAGAAAAGCTATGTCGTTACCGTGTAGTTCTTTCTCCATCCTTTCTTCCTCCTCCAGATCGATGACCTCCGGACCAGCGGAAGCCTTCTTCTTCCTCCGTTTGGGCTTTCCTGTAAATCTACGGTTACACAGTAACCTGTATATCTCATATCCCATCAGCATTACTCCCCCTTCGTTGTGCCAGTCACCTGAGAATTACCAAGGTCAGAGAATCATTCCAGATTACCCACCAAAAGCTTCTTCTCTTTCCGATTAATCTTGAACTAAGATACTTTGTAAACAGAGACCCCCCAAAAAAAGGTACATTTCTGGATGGCATTTACCAGGCGATGCCCCTAAAAGAATGCACAATGTCAAATACTTTACTACATTGTGAGATTACATCTGCTTCAATTTCTCACCTCTTTGAAGATGACTTACATCCATCCAATTGTATCCTAATAATTAATCCATACATAAGAAATTTCAGACTCACGTATAACCTTCCCCCTGGCCACAGTGGTCTTGTGCGTATCATTTAAGACGTACAAACTGAACTGCCTCCCGTCTCTCCCAGTGGCTGTGTCCTCTTCTTCGGGCAACCACATGTCAAACTCTGCAATCCAGTTCTGCAAGGTGTTTATTGGTACAATAATCAGGATAGAACGAGCTGTCGTGTACCTCAGGAAAATGTCTGTGAAGCATATAACCTGCAAAGAGATGAAAGACACATTACGATTTGTAAAATGATCTGAAAGCTACCTTCAGAATCTTTTTATTGAAATGCCCAATTTAGCAGCTGTTCTAATTAGAAAGTTAAAGGGAAATACACTGTGTTTGTTTTTTAGAAAAACATTCACATTTATAAAACCAATATTTATGAACACAGAAAGATAAATTATTTACAGTGAGACAGGTCCAGGGCATTCTATTCAAGAAATAAGCTTCTCACTGACAGAAATTCAGTAATTTATTGTTAAAGGATACTTTGTTCATCCTAACTTTCAAAACTTTAAATGATGCATCTTCCCTGACTTGTCTCATGTGTAATGTTTTGAGAACAACAAAGCTAATTTATGATGTTTACTGGCGAGACTGGTTTTACAATGATCAAAGCATTTTTCTTTGCATACCAGGTTGCGTTACTTTAGTCACAGTATTTCTCTTTAAGACGTAAAATACATTACTGAAGCATAAGCAGTTGGCGAATCCCATTCAACACACATGAAACAATGTTCCAGATTTGCATAATTCCCGAGCATACTTTTTGCAGCAATTGTTGTTGACAAAACTTCATCTGAATGACATATCAGTGGAGATGTCTTCTGCTAACATTCTTGGTGCTTGATACGTCACAATGTGAACATGTATCTAAAGTTAACAGACGTTACATTGAACTGAGAATCTGTCATCTGTTCATGAGGTTAAAATGACTGCCATTTAACACCATTCTAAACTGAAACAGAGGAAACTTACCAGAAGAAACCACAAACAAATTGAACAAAGGGGATTTTAACTGATCAGTAGACATGTAATTGTGTTTGTTTTAGAGTTTCCACCAGGTAAAAAATTTGTACCCGGGTGGCCGAACACCACTACACGTCAGGTATCAGGGTACACGATCGTCAAAGTGCGACTCCCTTTGTGGCCTTGAAATTTTATAGGCCTACGCCTTCAATTCACAAAACGATTTGCCAAACTTTCAGACAACTATTAGATAAACTATTGAGTGCTTTAGGCCAACTTCACAGGTTACTGTTGTTGGCTTTTTTTNNCAAATCTAAATGTACAGTCAGGCAACCTAAATATCTCTTAAAATATTTAACAGTTAAGCGTGTCCAGTTTACTCTCTCAGTCTCAGCTTCTGTGGAGTTTGACTCTGCATTCATTTCGTTGGTTCTGATTGCTTTCCTGGTTTGCCTATTCAATGTAACTCAGCCTAGCTAAGTAAAGTATACGTTAAGTATAGTGCCAGGCCTCTTGTATAGAATTACTAACTTACTAACATTAACAATATTAACTTAGGCCTAGCCTACACTGTAGCTATGAGTGCAAGAAGATAAGGCTGAGGCCAGTTCGGACACACGTAACATTGCTTCACATATTTGTATGTTTAACTACAGCAAGTTGTATAGATACCACCATGCCGGAACATGCCTCGGTTATTACTTTCAACATAATCACTTCTCCTGTTGGATGAAAAATTTAAACTGGTGCATGCGGGACTGGGCTTGTGAAACAGTTAAAAGACATGCCAGAAAGAAACAATGCCCTGATAACGAAACTTTGGTTCGCTGCTTGCGGGTCTGGGAAGGCCGGGATCCTGCATGATTTACTGTAACACGCTTGTGGTGCAACTTAAACTCAATCAGGTACAGTTCATTTCTTTCAATGTCAAATTTATGGCAAAAAAAAAAAATAAAGAGACATTTTACATCTTAACTTGCAAATACTAATACTAAGCTGCAACAATGCTATGATAGGCCTTTTTTTGTGTGTGTGTGTGTGTGTGAAAATACTACCTGGGTAGTAATTTTGAGTACCCTGGTAGAACATCACCAGACGGGTACCAGGTGAAAACACCAGTTTGTTTCTTTGCTTTGTTTGCACAAAGACACAAATACTATGCCTTATCAAAACAGACAGAATGAATTAATCGTTTAACCTAATGCGCAGATGAGAGGTACTTTTTGATAAAACTAACCACAAAAAAAATGCATCCATGAGGATGTAAGAATGAGATTTAGGGGACACATCTCCATTAACTTAAGAAGACATAGAAATGTATCACTCTCAAAGCTGCTGGACAGGAACAAAATGTTACAAATTGGACACATTGTTTATCAATGTGGTGTAAATATTTGATATGAATATTCATCAGGATTCATTTTTTTTTTTCAGCATTTGGATGCAAACAAACTGTGTATCAGCAGCTTACAGGGCCGGTGGTTTTGTACGAACATACCTGCAATGTCTTTCCTAGTCCCATGCTGTGGGCCAAGATACAACCAAAGCCGGCACTGCTGCTGAACCTGTTGATGCTCTCCACCAGATTGTCATAGAGGAAACGAATCCCTCCGATCTACATGAGAACAAGGGGGAACAAAAGTTGACTTCCTCTGAGCTGAGAATATGATACTCTGTAATCAAATTTTGCAAATTTTAAACTTAAGACAACTTCAGAGGTAGAATACTTTATGATTTTAACATAAAACACTAACCTTCCTTTATGGTACAAATCTTCTTTCCA
>VJOZ01076372.1:0-10551 GCA_009801055.1 Stichopus horrens
AGTTTTTTTTTTTTTTTTTAAGGTGCTAATCAATGAGGAGCAATACGAGGCAGTTTGACTGTTTTTTAATTGCTGCCTCTACATTTGTTGTGAGAAGCTGCCTAATCGGACATTCGGTGTAGTTTCTCGAAAACGTGATGAAATGATTATAGTGTCGTTCATATGTCACTGGTGAACCTAATTAAGAGCTTTTGAAGACCTTCCATGAAGAAGGAAAGGACTGGGAAAGGGGGGGGGTAGGAGAAATGGAGGACAGATTGGGGGAATAAATTATTAACTTTGGATTATAGCAATATAAAGCTAACAATAAACCATAGACTTCTACTGTACATTAGTTAAACAGAGGCAGTAAAAAGAGGTCTTCAGAAAGCCAGCAAATTAAGAAAAAAATTTTCATGCCATTATGTATAGTTACAAGAAATGACAGTTAAAATGCACATGTGGAAAAAGGTAATGCAGATGAGTGAATGGCATTTTTGTAGCACTGTTGTTTTGTTACTTCAAATTAGTGGTGATGTATTCCTTTACATTTACAACAAACTGAGGAAATATGAACATAATGCTCATTTATGTTTTTATGATGTTTGTCATTAATACTTGAAATGTCCTTTGAAGAGAAAATAATTTGGTCAGTAGTGGTGATGTCATGTGGCATTTCAGAAATTGTGTCAAAAGTCACAGGTATCACATGTTCACTGTTAAGCGCAATCCACGCCTTTTTGTTACTTCAGCTCCAGGTTGTGATCGAACAGCACAAAGAAGATCTGGAAAAGTCCAGGGAGAAGTTGAGGGGTCATGACCTTGCTGCCAAAAAGGCCATCAGCCAGTTACAGCAAGAGATGGTTGTAAGAGTTAATCAGGTACTGTGTGAAATAACTGTCAGTGTTCCAGTTTCTGTAGGCTTGTTCAATATTATACTTTCCTAACATTCTGTCACCAATCAATCTTGATAATCCGAACCACAACATCCTCCATCTCCGACCTTTTGTTTTCATTTATATTGCCCACCAACGTACCCAACTCCACCCTGTCACGCTCGAGAACACACCCAACCAAAATTTATGGGACGTTTTACAAAACATTTTGTGAGTCATTCCTTTTCAAAATCAATCTCAAATCATTATAGTATGTTCCCTACATAAATAACTTCACCCTTTCGTAAAAAGAAAGACCCGTCTAGAACCCCCTCCAGTTTTGTGCTTTCAACTTTCTACGGCACATCATAGGTTCAGTAAGTGATTACTGAACATTTCAATGAATATTATATACCAACCAAGCTTGGCTGTGACCAGAGTCCCAACATATTCTCACAACATGAAAATTAAAGCGAAGCATTGTAGAAGTTTGCTTTGGAGAAGCATTCCTTCTTCTTCAACTTACCAATGATTTTTTTATTCTTTGGAGCAATATTTTATTCCCATAATCACATACTCTGGATGTTACACCATAGGACACTTCCAGTCCATTTGTTCATTTGTATGTTCAACTTTTGTTTTTTTTTTTCTCATCCCAACTTTCAAAGATGGTAACTGCTATTCTTCATCTGCTTGGTTTCTAAACAGGTCAAGAGTATGTACGAGGATGCGACGAGGGAAAAGGAAAATATGGTTTTGAAATATGCAAAGAGCGAGAAGGAAGTCCTTGATCTTAGGAGGACCAAAGAGACATTGGAGAAGAAGGTCAAAGAATCTCAACAGCTGGTGGAGAGCAGTAACGTTCAGATGAAACAATTACGGGTAGAGATGTCCAAGCTGAAGAACTCCTCAATATCCCAGGTCAGAATTGATCACTATCCACTGATCTCTGTCACGAAATTGGCATAATTTTAGAGACTACAGTCAGGGGTCTGTTTGTCGTAAGCATCATTTAGGTCGTTACAAGCCACTTGTCATCTTACCTTGACCTATTTGTGTCGTCTGCTGTCTCTTGTTTCCTCAGGAATCCGAAAGGGCAAACTTTCAGAAGGAGATTGAACAGTTGAAGGAAGAAGTCAATTCTAAGGCTATCAAAGTCAAGTGGGCTCAGAATAAAATGAAAACAGAATTGGACTCTCATAAGGTAGTTATCAATTTCTTCTACAAAGAGCAAGATGAAAAGGGGATTTAGTTTTCATGTTGCAATTGTATTCACAATTACTCAGAATGGATATGCGTAAAAACGTTGCTCAACTTTACCTGTTTTAATTTATCCAGGAAACCAAATCGAAGCTTGCCAAAACAGAGCAGAGACTTGCCGAAGCTAAAGAGGAGACAGAAACCATCAGGAAAAATTGTCAGGACATGATACGCCAATATCAAGTAAGGGTAGCAGACAATCCATTATTTGTTTATGTATACTGTAAGTACCCAGGCCTTGAATTTTGAGGTGTGTGAGTACAATCACACACCATCACTCACCTCAAAACCACTTTGAGGAGTGCAATTCTGGCACACCAAGTTAAGAAGGGAAGCACAGGTAAATCTATTAATCACTTAACTGGGTAGGGCGTATCCATCCTGTGCAACTACACCCTGCTGCAAAAGATGGATATATATGTCATGTAGTATATGCACAAAACCTACGTTACATAGCCCCAGCCATTTAACAGAACTACCTTGAATGATCATTCGCTGTGCACAGGGAACGCTCTAGCCTTATTATATGTGCACATTTTGCCACAGGACACACGTATTTGTCTTCAGATTTTACGTTGATCAAGCAACTAGAACTTGGAAGTGTCCTTGACTTCGCTGCGTTTGTTGAGCTTCTTGCTGCAAGGACCATGCGTGGGTTTGTTTCCAATTTCAATAATGCAAGCACTGCAAGGGACTGACGTCACTGCCACAATGTAAATTTGCATGGTAGGCTAATGTACATCATGTTAATTTTAAATTTCAATTTTGGATATACTCTCATCTTGTCAGGGCATGGTTCGATCTATAGCTGTTCTATTGGCAGTCTGATGATGACACTTAAAATACATTGAATCCTGTGAATGTGCATTGTGATGATGGTTTACTACAGTGGTATTCTTGACATTGCCACATATGCTGTTTTTTGTATGTCAAACTGAATGATGAAAAATTGTATGTATGCACTACACGAGACAAAGAATCAATCCCTCAAAAAGTGTTATTTGTGACAAGTAGGTAAACTAAGAAGGAATAAAATCAGAATCAATTTTGATTCTTTCAAAACACTTTTAATTCGTTGAACAGGCATGTATGAGAGATTTTTCATGGTGGAGAGGGTTGTGGGGCTTCTACCACTGAATGTTGGCAACATCTGTGAGGGTGAAACCCATGATTTTAGGCATTTTAAATTTCTTCTGTGTGTCTATGTCATGTTCCAGGGTACGCTGGTTATGGACAATACCTACATCCTCCTTGGCAGCTTTCTAACTGGAATTCTAGGCATTTGTCTTTCTTCTTACTCAATTTTACTCTGGGACTTTTTTTCATTCAGTCGCAGGGGGTGGGGGGTGGAATGAATCCCTAAACACCTGTGGGTATGCTACTGGCTACGATACAACAAATAATCCTGATTGAACACACGTACAAGTCAAGTGTAAGTACGCTCATTATTTTATGACTACACACAAAGTAATGTATGACTACACAAGTTAAATTTGACTATGTACAAATGAATTTTGGGTAGAAATACAATAAGAGTACATACAGCTAAATTCTCAAGCAGTTCATGTGTACTCACAAGTAAAGCATGAATTAAGTGCTGGTACAGCGAATCTTCACATGATATCATACATGTTTATCCCTTCTCGAGATGTGCTTACCTTAACCATTATGTTATATCGGGATATTGCGTCATGTACTATCTTGCAGAAATGGTTTTCTGGACACATAGTTTTAGCACATTATGTGTATTTTGTGAGGAACTAAAGTGACTGGTACACACTAGCCATGAGTAATCCACCCTGACAAAAATTATGTTCATCGTGAACTAAGTAAGCTTCCTCTTGAACCTTTATATGGTATGTACTTTCTTACGTCAGTTGCCCAAAGGCTTACGTATGCAGTGCTACACACTCTGTGTTGTACACACTGATGCTCTAAAAATTATGATGAAAAAACACGGCAAGCATTCTATTAAACTTCACCTGTTGTTGTGCGGTAATCCTAGTAATGTCTGGTAACTCGACTCCAATATCTGACGCTCTCATTTGGTACCCGTGGGAATTGGGGGTAGGGAATCGTTTGTGTAATGTAACTGATACATTTGTTTAGAGTGTTGTCACACCTGCTGTTTAGAGAATCAAGGAATGAGTTATACCCTTGTTCATCTGAAGTGATATTTTTTTGAGGGAAAGTAAAGAAACCTTAATTTGATGAGGTAAATGATGAGGTGCATGGAGTTGCAGTGATGAGGTGCAGTGATGGAGTTGCAGTGTTGAGGTGAAAGGAGTTTTAAATCGTGCCATATGACGTTGTTTCAATCTGACGTCTAGATTCAATATTTCACTTGGAATTGAGACAAAAGTCTACCTTTGGATACTGTTGACATCCTCCACCCCCTCCCCCCATTCTCACCCATATCTCATATCTGTTACCAATGAACATGTACCACACAAATAGAAGTAAGTTGTTTATTATGGAGTGTGTGTTACAGATACCCTGTCAAGACTGTCCTGTTGCTTCCAAAAATGATGCTTATGTTGCATTTATGATATAAGGTAATACAGATCAATTGATGAAATATTGTCATATTTCTACAAAGAATAAAGTGGGTAAGTGAGCTGTTTCAGACTGCCAATGTGCATGGACTTACATTTTTAAAGTATATGGACAGTTATGCAAATACTCTTTACCAACAGACCTTAAGAAATAAGAATTGCATCAAGCATCCAAGTATGTGTATATTAACAATAAAAATCATCCATGGGTGGATGCAAACATCACTCACAGGGTCAACTGTTGGTGCTTTTCTTCAACTTGCATTGCTCTGTAGTGCTGGGTATTACAAAGTAAAGACCGACCAATTTGACCAACTGATGTGATTTCTTCTTCCCCGATGCCTAGGAATCTGAGGAAGTGAAATCGAATTCGTTGGGAATCAAGTTGAAAAAGACAGAGGAAGAACTTCAGATCCGTCAACAAGAAACAACTGACCAATTAGAGGTAATGAGAACGTGATGATAAGGGAAGAGGATGGTTTTCTGCCCATCTGCAGCTTCATCTTCTCAAAACATTATGCATTTGATGAGTAATGGAAGATGCATTGTTTGAACTTTGCAAAGTTTTGGTGAACAAATTATTGTTTAAGCAATAAATAACGAAATTTCTGGCTGCAAGAAACTTAGTTCTTGAAAAGGAGGCTACTGTCCTTCCTTATTTTGAATAATCTATTATTCTATGTCCACTAACATTGGTTTTAAAAACATGTTTTTTTNNGCTTGCAGGCCAGAATAGTAAAGACTTACTAAAAAGCCCAAATTTATGGGAATTTAATTTATCCATGTTGTGATAACTTTATCAGATATTATGATATGCAGATGCATGCAGTATTTTTCTTGTGGGAAAACACTGTTCCACAGAACAGTGACTTTTTGAAAAGTCGTTGTTCCAGCACAGACAGCAAACTTGCAAAGGGCAAGAGTTTCCACCCGTGCAAAAAGTGTGGAAAACAAATTACCCAGAAACGAAGCGAATCCGTCGAAATGGGTCCCGATGTGATTGATCACATCAGAAGCACAATGCTACCATCCTGATTTTACAAAGAAAGCTGTTTGCATGTCACCACTTGTTGTCTCTATTTCCACGCTCAGATTAATTTTGGTATCTTGTCTTGTCACAGCTTCATAATGCCAAATTGAAGGAGTTGAACAGCTTGAAGCAAGCACATAACGATGCAACTGCAGAGTTAGAATCTCTGAGGGTAAAGGTCAGTACTCATGAATAAACACGCTACATGGTGGTCTTTGGTTGTCTTTCCCTATGAGATACATATTTTATGGTTAAACCTGGAGGTATTAATGCATTGAAGCTTGTTATCTGCATAGCTAGGAATTAAATCATGTACATAAAATGCCAAACAAGGATTTAGAAAAGGCATACTAATTTCTGTCATTATTTAATGTGCAGAAATGTTGCTTTACATCAGTTGAGACCCTAGGGTGTACTGATTCAACTTTGGCTACTGGACAAAAATACCATGGTACAACAAAATATTTATGGTATGACATTAGAGTATCTGGTATTTAATACAGGTGCAAATCAAACTGGAATGCATATTCATAACAGAAGTAGGTACAAATTAGCATGTAAAGAAACACACTGACAGTAGCTAGAAAGCTTTGCTGCCTTGCTGTGGTAACAGTTTATCAAACCTATGGACTGGTAACATCAAATTGATTTATTTAACTCTGTTGATACCACTTTCATTAGTTCAGCTACAGAACAGCATGTCACCATCGAGCAGCACAAATGTAGGGATTGAAAGTCGGTCTTGTTCGTGCGATCCCTCATGGTCTTAAAATTCTTAATCTGCATAATTATATTCTTCCAGTACCATCCAGGCCTATGGCAAATATAGCAAAATAATAAACCAAACTTAGCGACAGTGACCGAAAACTTGCCATTGCATAGAGTAACACTTGTATAGCAGTGACTGTGTTACTTGTTTTCTATCTTCGACAATATTTATTGGAAGCACAAATGTCTGGTTCCTTTGCTTCATCCGCCCGTAAAGGTGTGAGTGAGAATTTCGCTCAGTCTGTAAGAATTGAAACAAGTAAAAATTCTGAAGCAAAGCAGAGACGACACTTGTCTCATACAGCAAAGGGCCTGGTGATATATTAGTCTGTCTACCAACATTTTGCAATTTCATCTTCAAAGTGAATGATGTCATTTTCTGTACTTCTTTAGTTTCTTTGGCACAGTCNNGAGGTTTTTTTTGTTGGTGGGACAGGACTGTGAAAAGATTTCTTGAACCAGTGTTATCGTTTTTGAGAATGTTGACAGATCTCCAAAAGTTATGAAAACAATGGACATGAATATGTGAAGCAAGCATCTGCAGAGAGCATTTTGTGTACAAGATGATACAGTTACTGTTTTACTGTTTCTAAAAAATGCATCTGAAAATTGTAAAGAATTCGTGAAAATTCATTTCAATCAGTTTATTAGCTTTACATCCACCATTTTGCAGCTCACTAAAGTAGAATAGACAAGAAAAATAATCAATTAGAAACTCAGCAAATACTTTTTGCAAAGGATGTACATTCCCAAAATACATTTTGACCGTTTTTGAATATCAAGCAAGTTTGGGGTCACTTTCTTGCTGCTGATTCAAACTTACAAGATATTTGTATCGTCATTGGCTCTGCATTCAGGTCCAGTGTCTGGAGGATGAGAGGATACAACAAGAAGAGTTTCTGACACAGTTCAAAGGTTTGCTCAACAATCAGAAAGAAGCGAATCGTAACCTGTCCAAGGAACTTGAAGATGCCAAGGCATTTGAAGTGCAGCTGACAGAGTAAGTTTCCCCTCCTTATTGCCTTAGTGTTAATTACATAATTACACCAAATATTTTGATGGAGTGGATTAGTCCTTTGCCGAGATCATTCTTTTCGCTCGATTGAAATAGACCAAAATTCGTGAATTGTGGAAAATGTCATCATGGTGTGATTTGTGTTACGAACAGCCAAAAAAAAATGTAATGTTTGTATCAGTATTGCCATTAAAAGATGCATATCCAGTGATTGCATTTAGATGAGGATAACTAGTTGTGACAAAAGATTGTATGTGCTGTTGGGCTTAGGGTTGCTCCAAGGGAATGATGAATGTGTGTACTCTCTAAAGACTATGAGTAAACACTGGTTTGAGAGCAGTAAATCCAACCAAATGTGTCCAATAATCAACAAAAAAACACTATTTGAAGTTTCCATAAGAGTGGGACACATACTTCTGAAAATCATTAAATTGTAGTCCTGTCAAATGAGAGAATGCATGCCAACCCTTTAGCTTTTTTGTAAATTCTACTCATCCATCTCTGTTATTTAAGTAAGACTGCACCCTCAAGGTCAATGTCATCTTTTTTAAGTTAAATGAATTATAAGAATTACTTAACGAGTTCATTGAGTTTATATCCCTAAGTTCCCGATGGATTTCAAATGGCACAAGTACATGACTGTGCTTGTAATTAGTACAATTAGTCACATTTCTCATGGATTAATAATGAAACGTTCAAGAGCTTTTAATGTTTAATCCTGACTTGTGCATATACATTAGTGAAAACTGTCTGGTCACATATTTTCAGAAACCAAATTGATTCGTTAAAAATCAGCCGTTAATAATGTTCCTGTGTATGTGACATGTTGGGATTCTCATAGATTGATCATTTGAAATAGGCATGTGAGTGAAACTTCACAGGTTTTGGAAAATGTTGTGAATTCCATGAAACATCTCAATGTTCCCCTGCAGTCTCTCAACAGTTATCTGGACCCCTGTCCCTCCTATTGTAATAGGCCCAAAGTGATAGATTTTTTATTATGTAATAACAAAGATGCAGTGTACTCAGTAGTTATTCGATATAGACTTCAAAATCGTTTTTCCTTACCATGAGTGTAAGGTCATTTATACCTGCAGCAATAGCTGTCTTCAGCTTTCAGCCTAAAACACGATAATTACAGAAAAAGGATCTTTGCTTACTCAATTTTTGTTTAATTTTCATTTCTGCCAATTTTCAGAGCGAACGAGAGTATACGACAGCTAGAGGAGAGGTTGAGTAACATCCAGGAGGATGGGAAAGACCTTGAGATGTCTCTGGATGCTTCGAGACAGAAAGAGAGCGAATTGTTGCAGTTCACTGAAAAAATAACCACAAAGAACACAGAGCTTCACTCAGAGATCGGTTCCCTGCAGTCCAAGGTTTCAAGGACATTTTTGCATTTTTTTTAATTCTTTTTGATAATTCACAACTTACCTTGTAGTTTTACAATACCACAGTTTTTTGGTTCTTTGCATCAGCAAAGGAACCTATGCGGTCAGGATGGCGTGTGTGTGTGTGCCTGTGATGCCTGGGTATAGTCTTACTCAATAGGGGAAAGTCTGAAAGTCAAACTTGGTATGTAGGTTTGTCATATTGAGAAATTGTGCCCTATTGTTTTTGGTGGAGGTCAATGGTCTTCTGGGGCAATGGTGACAAAAATCTGAAAAACCTTTAAACACAATATCTCAAGTTTCTCTTTCTCTTCTAAAGTTTGGACAAAATTTATACTTTGTGTATAGATGCATTATGGTAGTGGTGCCTTTGAGGTGTTCAAGGTGTTTTGGACCAATGTCCAAATGGGCCATATGAGCCATTGTATGAAATCATGCAAAATGCCTCTTCTCCTATAGATTGTATTGTATTAAGTTGTAATTATGTCTCGTCACTACTATGTTAGTGGATCCTTCTGGTTGTTCAGAATAATTGTTCCCATATGGGCCATATGAACCATTTTATGAAATCACGCAAGATTTTTCTTTTCTGCATTTATTTTGCTTTGCAATGTGGAAGGATTGTCAAATTAACATTGTAGTAGTGGAACCCTTTGCAGTGTTCAACATTTGTGGGTCCAACTTCAGAATGGGCTGCGTCGGCCATAAATTATCACATTGCGCAGAGCAATACTTCTTCAACAGATTATATGTTACAAAGTTGAAGGTTTTTCAGATTAGTACTATGGTAGTCTAGTGCCTTTGGTTGATCATTCTTCAAATTGGACCCAAACATTATGGGGATGTGATAAATTGTGGATTAACCAGCCAGTTAATACTCAATGACTATAGGTGATGTAAAATAATCTTCACACAAGGGACCACGCTGCCCCTTTTTTTTTCTATATTTCTTCAAGGCAATAATCAGTGAATCAAAACTGGTTTAAGATTTCAGTAGCATAACTGGTTTACTACGAAAGCTTAATCATATCTGGCTTTGTTACATTATCCAGCGTCACCCATGGTTAGCTTTTGTTTATGATGGGGATAGGTGTGGGGGTTTGGGTCGAGATGGCGGAGTTGGTGCAAGGATGAAAGGGACTGTTGCTGCCATAATACATTGATCATTCCTCATTTTGAATGAAAATTGAGAGCAAACAAATTTATACAAAAGAAATTTCAGTGATTGCATATGGTAAGCTTTCCGTTGTAAGTCTGAAAATTCAAGAAAAGGTAATGTTTCAGAAGCTTCTTCTAACTATGAACACTGGTAGTGACTTGGAAATCTAACCAGGAGAACATTTCATTACTTAGGACCACAAAGTTCTGTGATTGCCTTGGCAGTCATTTGAAGTTCTTCCAAAATGATGAATTCAGAAACAGTAGCTGTCGAGGTGAGATCGGAAAGTAGACACTTAGCCGTGCATACTTTTGTCTATGTTCAAAATTCTTTGAAAAACCCTTTTGATTTCAAATGGGTTTGAAAATTTTAAGCAATTGGATCAATAGCAGGATTTCTCTTTACGCTCTCCTTTGTTCCTTTTAAAAAATAGGTCGAGGCCCTGACTGAAGAAAACAAGTCGCTGCAATCCCAGCTTGAAGACATAAACAGTAAACACTCTCAGCTAGTAAGTTCTTT
>VJOZ01076431.1:0-15669 GCA_009801055.1 Stichopus horrens
TTTTTTTTGTTTTTTTTTTCTATAAATGCATGTGACAGGGAAAAAACCTAAATGAGAGATAATATAAAAAATGTTGCGATCATAAGCCTGAGAATTGAGTTACGGTGTGCAGGCGCATGGTGTATCCAGTTAGTTTTTTTTTTTCATTTAAATATAGCATAACGTTTCTATCCATAAAATCTACAACAAATTAAATTTTCCCTTGATCTCTCTCTTCCTCCATCTTTCTGTCACGTAAAAAGAATTTACAATTAGAAATAAGAAACTGACAGATCTCTTTACATAGAATTATAAATCAATAAATTGATTAATCAATATTACACAGTGTCCTCTGGTTTTTCTCAGATAAGACTAACAATGAACACAAACTTGACAACAACGGTACTGCTCTTGATCCACACTGATTTATATTACACATAGACCGCCAACATCTGCTATCAGCGATATAAAACTCCACAAAAAAAAAGAAAAAAGAAATCGAAAACAAAGAATACCTCTTGAATATTTCCAATTCAATTTGGGGCAATGGCATTGCCAAATGTCTGTACTGATTTTTACTTTTTTTTTTCTTATTGTTCATCTCTCACATCGGCTTTGAATTTGCAAAATTTGTTGATTGTCAGACGAACACATCTACTTCCTCGTTTTTTATCAAACGGTTTCGTGGCTATGACAAAAGAAAATACGACCCGGAGAGACGGGAAAAAAAAGCAAACCTGGAGGTACATCATCTGCCTCATACTTTTAACAAAATTTCATGAGTTGTTGAATTACAGTCTACACAAAATAATTTTCAAGTGACTCTTAGACCTTCCAAAGCATTCTCTTCATTTTTTACCCCCTGTCTCTGGAAAGACTTGATCAGCTTTTGATGAAATATTTTTCCCAAGGTGAAAAGTTTCAAGTCTTTTTGACGGACAGCAGAGATCACCCTCAATAGTTTTGCTTTTATCGATGATCCAAATGCAAGTTTGTCTCTTCGTCCGTCCGCCGTACCCCCCTTCACTTCCCTGCCATTAATTGATTTTGCCGCTTCTACCACCAAAGGTGTAAAGGACACCTCTAAGAGGAGATGATTATTGCCTCCCTGGAGGAAATAATGGTTCTCAATGCTTCATCTTTATTGGTGCCCAAAGAAGCCATACCAGCAAAAATACCCCGTTCATCTACCCGAGAGTTTTGATGATCGAGTCACGGCAAATGCCCTTCGAAGAGAAGGGTAACCTCAAAGGAATGGGTATGCCATATTTAAACGGATGGTATATTTTGAGAGGGAGAGGTTAAAAATGTGGTAGGAGTAACAGGGTGATATGAAGGGGTATCGGTTGCTACAAATGATTAGAATAACTGCAAACATTTACATGGCTTGTTCATGATAAAGACTAGACCAGTGGTCGAACAAATGGAATGTTATTTGTTGAAATCTGAGATACACACACAGAGTTTTTTGCAGCTGAAGTAATAGTGACACATGATCACTGCTACCCTTCGGTTCTGCATGAAGAGATACCTTAATGATAAAAGGTTTGCTGTTATTGGGTTATTGCCATTACCATGGCGAGAAAAACAAAACGTGTGACTGAGCTTGAAAGAAAATTGTAATTTTACCTCCAACTGAAAAGGAAACAGAGACTTCAGCTTCTGATGCCTGATTTCAGATTTTAAGATTTATATTTGTCCTGGAGTCACTTGCTGCAGCACAAGACTGATGTTTAAGACTGACCCTGGTCGTCTGACTTGCCATCGAGATATCCACAGCAGTATCTTGAAATTGTGACTACCATTCTGGACATCATTCAGAATATAACTCTCTGCTTTCTTTTCGATGACGTACAGACAATGTACAGATCTATAAACGTAGGTTGTAAAGGCAAACCTTCATTCACCCCCTCAAATCATTGGAAAACTTAAAAAGAGCATCCCCTGGGATCCAGAAGCGACATTCGTTGACGAGGTAGCCCTCGTCCCAGGCAGTCACATACACAAGCCAGAGCATCAAAAAAACGATTCAAAGCCCCTCGCCGTCACTAGTAGTCATCCTTTTCTGACGCATTCCTGCAGAGTAGAACTGCGAATACCATCAGGAACAGCTGTGGATACAAAAGATCAAATTCTTGAAGAGCAACTGAAAGACCTATTTCTCATTAAAAGGCAGCTTTTCCGTAGTGATACCTTCAGCAGAACTGAAAACCCAAATGGTGGCATGTCACTTATTCTTAGCACACAAAACCCAATCACTCCCCCCCCCACCTTCCAGTTCTGTCAAATATAGATTCTCCTCTTTGCAATTGGACTATTAAGGACCACAGGATTCTTTATCCACATAGCTACATTGCAAAAGGGCATTGGTTGACATACTGGAGAGTTTACACACTCCCTTGTTTTACCTCAATTTAATTCTGGGGAGAAAATTATGGATTGGTTCATTATTTTTATTTGCCATATCTTACCAATGATGCACTGTTCCCCCCCCCCACCAAAATAACGCTCCTTCGCAATTCCAGTTCTGCATTTGGAGTACACATGATTTACAAGGCACACTGCCATTGAATTTTTATCTCATAGTCATGGAAATGTCAGCTAGGATGGATGGTGAAATGTTTTGCCCAAAATACAGACCAACAGATGAGTTTGTGAGAAGAGATTTTCATGATGTTTTGTTTGCAATTGCTGTTTGCTGGCAATTTTCTATTGTTAGCAATCTTTGTTTTCCTTGCAATGTTGTTGTTTTGCTGGCAATGTTTTACTGACAATAAATCAATTCTTTCCCTTTTTCAAGAACCATCATCATGCATTTAGTTCCTCAGGAACTGAACTAAAATTGATCCAAAAGCCATGTGGAACCATGGTGGTCTAGTGAAACTTGCAGCAGATACACAAAAATGCTCGGTAGACACACCATGACAAAATGCAACTGCATTTTCAATTTTTTTTAAAGGTAGATGGGATGTGAATGGCAAACAAAACCAGTGTGACCATAAAGTAGATTCACCCACCTCTAAACAAGCGACGCCCACCAACGTTGCGCCGATGATTGTGGTGTTTTGTGTCAAGAATGCCTTCAACTCTTCCTTACAGGGAGTTGTGTGCACCTGCAATGACCATGAAAAAGAAATAAAAATAAAATATGAAATGAACCTAAAACAAAAGCAAAATAGATTCATGATTCGTTCTTAAGGGAACTTTTAAAACAGATGCAGATCGGTGTGTCAATACTGCATGTCAAGCAGACTTGCCAACCTCAAAATTGCAAGCCTTACGGCTTCTCATAAGTAACGTGGAAATCACATTCAGATATGCAGGTGACATCATCATCGAAAATGGGTCTTTCACACCTTTTCCGACAATCTTACCCCGAGATCACATTTTGTTGTTGATAACATTTATTTGCGAGCTTGACAACTACTGTGAACAATCTGGTGTGGGGGAGAGGGAGCAGGGGGGTGATGGAGTCTTCTATTAGAGGTGCATGTACATTTTAACACCATACGTTAAATGTATGTGGAGAATATCTTTCATGGAGTGCAGGGGTAAACACATCCAACATGGTGGTGGATCGTCTCTCCATGCAAGGTAATTACCGTAGATGTCACTCCCTTTGGCGCAGTGAAGACCATACAAATCCATCATAGTGGAAACAAGAATCAATTGGTATGTCCACTTAGGACAATGGTCAACCGTGGGCTTTTAATACTTTGCTATGCCCTACCAACAACATTACATGTTCTGCAATAGGCCTACACGTAGTTTAGTATAAGGTTTGTGTAATAGAGTCAGATTAAGCTGCAAATAGGAAATCCTCCGAGGGCCCACCAAAGTAGCACCTCACTAGTGGGCCGAGTTCACCTTTACTGGCGATCCTGACACAGTGAAGGGTTTGAAAAGTGGGGCAATAGGGCATACGTAGGGAATGTATCCTTCAAAATACTACTATTACTTCTGAACACCTAATCCCACCGGTCCGGTAAACGACATTGTCACATCTCCCCAGGGAGAGAATTCTGGCATTTGATTAAACCTGTGACTATGGGGATTGAAAGCCGGTAAACTCAGAATAAAGTGAAACAAGATTTGCTAACATTTCAAACATTTCCCCTCAGAGTGGTAAGACTATGAAGGGGGGGAGCAATTGGTAACATTTCAGAAAGGTTATTGAGGGAGCAGTGGGGTGCAATTTACATGAAATGGGTTTGAATAAGTCTAGAGAGCAGAGATGAAAAATGGGGTTTAAACATTTTTTTTCATAGTGGCTGTAACACATTTGACTTTCAGTGGCAAAATATGAAAAAATTTTGAACTGATATTCCAAACAAATACAAAATACTTGAAAATCTCATTAACATCAATGTGAAGGGCAGGCACTTTTGAATCCATTCTGACAAAGATGACATATTTTCCTTGAAGATTATATTTTTGTTTCCATTTTGTGAAATGAAAAGCACTCAGTCAATCGGAACATTGAAGAAATTTTGGAGAACGATAAATAAAATAAATACCTCACTCTCCATACATGGCACCGTATCCTCCTTTGTTTTTCCGCAGCAAGAATTGGGGTAACCTTTGTCGGCATAATCATCCTTTCCATTAATCCCACAACACATGAACTGTAAATAAACAAATGGTAGGATGGTTGTTTACATAGTTCAACTCGCAACTCAGAGCATACACTGCATAGACCGACAATAGTTAATTAGACAAGCAGCTTTATGCATATTACACTGGATACTCTGCTCTGTGGGCAGGCTCAAGAAATCCTTTAAGAAAAAAAAAAAAAACTGAGCCCTTTATACAAAGGTAACAGTGTTTTCGCAGGTAACCCGGGTACCCAGATGGCATTTTTATTACCCGGATGCAAAATAACTACCCGATTCCTTCATTAAGTGAAAAATGACACAACCTATGTGTGGGCACACTGTGTTAGATTGCAAAATTTGACCTTATCGCACACAGCAAATAGCTCAAAATGGAATTCCCCTTTTTCTTTAGGGAAAATAGGTGATCCTGTTCATGAGGTGTAGGCAAGCGTATGCAGAGTACCATGGAAGTACCAATGTAAACAATAAAGCCGCCATTTTGGTCGGGTAACCTGATACCTAATGGGTATAAGAGAAAATAACTGAATTCTGAATTTTAAGAAATCGATGAAAACACTAAGAGGTAACCACACAAAAATACCACTATCAACCATCAAAGGTATATTAATAAAGATGATCACTCCTCCCCCTCACTCCCAACAAAATGGAAAATAGAACAAGGGGCCATTTTATCCTTCTCACACTTGTCTTTAGTCATACACTGCAGTTCAAGACATTTCACACTCTAAATACTTTGAAGATTCCAGAGTAACACAGGGTTGGTAACGAGACATTTAGCGTACAAGAGGGGTAAGTATTCTAAGAACTTTGAACCTTTTCTTGGAAGCTGTCCATCGCAACAGTGAACGAGTTGTTGCCTCCTACTTCGTACTTTTCCTTCAACAATGCTGTCGCCTCAGATGACACAAAGCTGTCGATTTCTGCCGAGTAGAGGGCGGCCAGGACGGCTCCGGCGAGTTGAGCGAAGAACAGGAGGATCACGATCAGGAAATACTACCATGGCAACAAAAATTCAATTCCATGAGATTACCAAATCTTGTGCAGTGAAATATTTCATGAATAGTGTCAAAAAGTTTCCTGCAGTGATAACTTTACGAGACATTTATTCGAACTTTCTATAGCCAAGAAGGTACTAAATACCTGAATGTAAATTGCATTCTATGTGGTCCATCAACGTACTTTACATGGAACCAGTCTAATTTTGTGTTCTCGAGAGATTGTTTACAAGATTTCACAATTTGACCACTACTGTCTTAAGTTGACCTGACCATATTAAAAAGTGTGACAAGTTTATTATCACTACTAAAATTGATACTAGTTTTACAGAGAGGGTATATATACTACCACATTTCTTGGGGTGTTTCTTAATCAGGGTTTTTAAAATTGGAAGAAGCAGATCAAACAGGATCATGATTCAAAAGGGGGCTAAAAATCTCACAATTATGTAAATTTAAGAGGATTATTTGCAGCAAAGCGCAGCAAAGATTCTTTACAACTCTTGGATTTCCCTCATATCAACGATTGCTTGGGAGTCTGAAGAAACATCGATTTAAGGGATTGTTCACTCAGTACTTGAATGCAAATATGACAATTGCTCAAAACGAAGACTGGGATTGTTATTTTCAGCTGGGATTGTCATTTTCAGCAATAGTGCCACCACCTTTTCGAGTGCCCCACACATCACGGCAGTTTGCCTGGAGACTGGTAAAGTGGGAAACCAAAGCAAATGCATACACTGCATTGTAGCAGACATCTTTAAAAGTTGGACATTCGACTTGATTCAGCTCCTACTGTTGGGTGCTGTTGCATCTTCATGATTAAAGGGGAACATAAGGGGTGTTTCAGTTTCAACTTACACTTAATAGACAGATCTATTCACAAATGTTCATGACCATAATGGTGTTATTTTTGTAATGACTTCTTTCCAAATTTCTTCAAATTTCTCATTGTTGTTGTATAGCATGCCACCACGTTAGAAGAGTATGACAATGCACATGACTTGGGAAGGTGCATGAGTGACCTGACAATTCAGGTAATTTCACAATAACATGGTAACTGAGGAAGAAAAAAAGCTATTTTCATACAATCTTTTTTTTTTTCAACTTCCATTTGAACTTTTTCAAAATGGTGTCTTCTTGTTTGAAAAACTGTTTTTGAAGTATCAGGACTATTTAAAAGGCTGTACAACTTTCCCCTGCAACAAACTTGTTTCCTGTTTCTTGCTACAAAGAAACATTCAACTTACCAAGCCTAGCAACAGACGACTCAGGAGAAACGCGCCGCAACATCCGATGATGGCGAAGATGATGATGATTATTCCAGCACCTGGAATTAAAGTTTTCACATAGTAACAGTGTGGAGGAAGAAGGAACAAACGAGAACCACTTGGTTGGAAACACCGAATGGTTTAATGTACATATTGCAATTACTGGAGAATAAACAGTATTCTGAAGTTTCAGTATAGATCACTTAATTCCCTTTAAAGGCATGAACCTTCCTCAAAATACAAAATTTTCTGGATAAATCATTGATGAGTGGCTCAGAACAAGAACAGAATTCTCATATCAACCCTAGATACCATATATATTACTTTCCAACCTATTACCCCCTCAGTCCATCCCCACCCACAGTAATGCCCCCCTCAGCAACTACAGGATGACATTCTCAGATTAGATTTAAATTATCTTGTTTCCTGATTCCATGGGACACATCCTTCCTTCCACAAGTGCACTATATTGTGGACTCTCTCGAGTTGCACTCAATCTTGCCTACAGTTTCTTTAAAAGAATAGTCCAGACCCAGATTTATTTTTAATATGTTAAAGGGGACCATAATCTAAGCACACAAAAAAAGTAAAATGTGACTGATTCAATTAATTTTTCCATCTCTGGCAATTCGGCATCCTTCACGAAGGATACCTTTTTCATCATATTTAAATCAAATCTAAATCAGTTCCACAGTCTGTTTATGTTGCAAACTACGAATTAGAATCATTTTTTCTCGCAAACAATCACAGCAACTTTGAATAGCATCGACAGAGTATGACCACAACAGGATTTCAGTCTCTCTTTACACGGCAGGTACTTGCAGGGCCACCGATTATTTTGTTACTCCTGAGAAGTTAAGACAAGATGGGATACATCGACTTATCAAATGTAAAAAACAAGTGTTTGCTTTTGATGCCAACATATTTCCTTTCACCATGTTCCTCAGAATATCATGTTCAGTTTTATTTCTAACTATACATTTTTGAATTTCAGTGATGATGAAATAAAACATAAATCATAAAGAAGCTAATTCATAGCTAAAGGTGGTTTGACATGAAAATCAAATTTCGGAATACAGTACTTGCTGCATATAACCATTACATTTGTTGAAAACAGCCAAGTACAGTATCACAATCCATCAGATATGGACAATTTTACAAGTAAACTCTTGTCTTATACCTACATCATTAATAAACATTGGCAGAGTAAGAACTTTATGACATCAAGAGAGGGATATGTTTGTCTTATGTTATCCTTTGTTTACTCCTCTGTAAACCTTTATTTCAAGGACAAATGAAAATTTTACATGCCCTGAGGGTTTTGTTTTGGAAGCGTGCATTTTCTTCTATACACGTCATCATATTTGCATTTTCATCAAACTTTGAAAAGCCATATATCTCAAAAATAGTAATAGATAGAAACAACAATTCCAACTGACTTCTGCACTAAAAAATAAAAGTCTAGAGATGCCCACAAGTGGCTTTGCTAGATACCAAAAACATTGCCATAACCTAACAACATGGGAAATAATACAATTTGCTGAGCAGAAAATCTGTGGCCATGTAATGTGGCATGGTGTGTTAGTTGACGCAGGAATGGGTTCCCTGGATCAAATCTGGGGTATGATGTTCAGTATTTATGTATGTCAGATATGACAGCTTTCTAGATGTTGGTGATTCACCAACTGAAAACAGAAGATATCGTATGATATCATATATGCATAACTAAATGAGATGCATCATAATGAGGTCAAAAAGGTATGACTTCAACAATCTTAAATAGGACAAAATGTGGATCCAGAGAGGGTACCTGATGCTGGAGAGCCTTGCTAAATTTCCCACGATTGTAAATCTACCCATTTCCCGCTGACATTTGAGTAGCTCTGTAACAAGCACACAAAGCTACAACATTTGAAAATCGATCACGAAAGCTTAACGTTGGGCTACTTGCATTAGGCCAATTGCTGGTAAAAAGAGTTAAAAATAAAAGTCATCTCCTCCAAATTTAATAATGGTTTGACTGCAGCAATTTCGTTACTGTGTGTAGAGTTATATTTTCTAGAAAGGTGTTCAGCTCTACCACTCATCTGTGTGTAATGCAGTGCGGAACTTAAAGAAGGCACAAAGGTAAGGTCAAGAACTCATGCATGGGTTCTGCTTGCTCCGCTGTGTATGGATGCTGTGTACATGTACATAGGAAAGCTCTGCTTCCACTTTTCCTAAAATTACCTGAAATTTGAGAAATCAAATCAGAGTGCTCTTCAGGAAATTTTCAGGAAGGGCAACAATTTCAGGATTTACCACAATCAACGAATCAGCTCAGCAAAGTACCATCTTGTACATCTCTCTGTTGCTCTCTATATTGTGGTTTTGATATAGAAACTTGTGCACCACATGGTATGTTCTTTTCTACATCTGGGTGCTTAAGATGAATGGCAGGATGCCACATTGGGTGAACCTAGGGCAACCCCACCAAAAAAAAACCTGGATCTTCATTCCCTCAAATCAACACCCATGCACCAACTGTAGTACAGAACACAGGTTAAAGAGAACCTATAGAAGTGGACTTTGGAAAAGTCAGACCTGGAGAAAGATGACTGTGTATGTACGTACCCATCATGATGAAGCATCCGACTTCCAGGTAGACATTATCCAGGATTGTGGTGAGTTCTATGATGTTAAAATTGAAGGCTTCCACAGGACCAATCCAGATGAAAATGGCGACGACCACGAGGCCACAACCACATAGCTGGAAAACCATAAACAACATACATGTATGATATCAGCAAAGGGCATCATTCCTTGCAGAATTTTTTATTTTTGTGTCAAAATAATCCCTCAGGAAAACTCATCCCACGTGACACGGAAAACAGACAAACAACTGAAAGGAGACTAAAAGAAGGCAAAAACATACAAGACATTGTCATGAGAGGACTGGTTGTGACATAAAATAAAGCATTAACAATGGGACTTGTCTGTCAACCTCTAGCCATGCCATGACATCCCAAAATCTCATGTTTTCTGCAAATATCTTTACGAATGAGCCAAAAACAAAGTCACCTCTTCTGTGATTTTAACGTAGTACAAGTTATACAAACACAATCCACTGAAATGACAGTCTGTTAGAGGTCTTACTGTACCTAGAGTTTGCACTAAGTCCTACCCAGATACCAAATCAACAAAGTCACGCCTCGGTTCTAAAATTGCTACCTCCATCCAAAGTGTCACTAAACGTACCCGGCGTGAAAAATTAAGAATGTCCAACTGCCTAAATAAGGATACTTGTCATGCCCATAGGCAGTGTTATTTTAATTAGAAAAGCAAAAATGTTATAAATGTTTTGACTTCACAATGAACACATAGTCTGATGGAATTTGCATTTTTTGGTACCCAAAGTACCAGAATGACTATGGACTTTGGGCGCCCCGGGCAAAATTTTTGACCCACTACGAACATTTTGGGGGACCAAATTCAATTCCTCTGATAATATGAAAAAGCAAGTAATTTGCCAGTGGTATTCTTCTACTGTATAAACCTATGCCCACCAACCACTAAATTTGTACCTTTAGTAGCCACAGTGGATCCCATGCAATACATACAGTACATAACCTACAGCATACATGTTAAAAACATGTGCAATTAATTAAAGTACTTCATGCAATTAAGCTACACAACAAAGTCCTTGTGACCACATCACAGGTTCTTCTTCTTTCATGGGACACAAGCTAAGATTTATGCTGAAAAAAAAGCAATGACTGTGTGTTGCTACTGCATTCATGACTAATTTTTGAATTCTTCTGTTTTTTTTTTTCAGTCTTAGAGCATTACAATGATTTATTGTAGGAGTACTTAAATACTACCCCGACCCTCGTGTTGCTATGCGATAAATTCACCCTGCAGAGCAACTCACCGATAAGCTTTACTGTTGAAATTCAAATTTGTTTTTTTTTCCTCCCTTTATTCGCTCGCCCCAATGCCTCTTGTAACTTAGAGACGCGAGGATACATAGATTGTGATGGGGGAAATTTAAAGGTAGCTCTATAAACCTCTCAATGAATTTCCGTCACTTACAAAAAAGATGAAGTTGAGCATAAACAGAATAAACTGAACGCATCGTGTTCCACAGCTTTCGTCGCCCATTGTGCTTTACGTTTCGTCGAGATGATTCACAATCGGAGATCTGAAAAGTATGAAAGAGAGGAAGGCAAGTTTACGATCGGTGGAAGATGGACTGCAAAATCTGCTGGCATAAATCACAGTTTTGTATTACAGAAACTAATTCATTAGGATTTAGAAACATCTACAACAAAAGACAGCAAATGTTTGTATTGACAGATCAGAAAAAAGAAATGTTGTAGACAAAGCAACTAAAGAGGTTTATAGAAACCTCACAATGATGGATTTACGGTACAGTTAATTGAAATTATGATAATTATTAATGAGCACTACCATCTGGTGGAGCATATTCTAAGACCTTCAAGATACTTCATCCATAGATTGAAACCCTTTTTAAATTGTGCAGGAATGCCTGGGTCCCTGCAGTTGGGAACGATCAATCCTTACTGCCTGTCCCAAATGAAAAACACGACAAGAAACACCTACCAGTCAGTTGTGGCAAAGTATAAAACCATGAATAAACGTAACATTTGGGAAAAAATATTTCGAACAAAGTACCAGATGGCAATGCTCAACATGCTATTGTACTATGGCTCGGCAAAACTTTGGGAACCCAATCTACTGAGAGATATAGCCAGTTAGAGGAAGAGGAACCATGAATGTGAGGGGGAGGAGGGAGGTGATAGAAAGCATGGGAGATAGTAGGACGTAGTAGGAGTTGGCATACTAGTACAAATGGTATAGTCCTTTTCATAAAATACAACAAGACAATTGTCAATCAATAGCCTCTCAGATCATGAGATTTCTCTAATTCTCTATTTTGTATATAAACCAATATGAAAGTTTTAAAAGTTGTGAAAAACATAGTTCATTTTTTTTCAAATATAATCACCACACAGATATTGTCCAGAAAGTAAAGGGGAAGGAGAAATTAAGTGACAAGTCTCCCTCTCTTATCATGATAACAAAAGGACAAAACCTCTTTCAATCCTATTCTTAATTGATTTGAGATGTGAACTTCACATCCCTGTGAAATTCAAAATCATAGCCAGGGCTACAGGTTGAGGCTTAGTTTTGTGTTGAGAAAACAACAAACACATTACGGCTGTTTGGGTTTTTTTTTCCAACAAACATGCATCATTGGTCAGGGGAAGGGTCAACAAAATCCAAAGGAACTAATGCAGAGGCCACTCTTCATGGAAAAAGATTTAAAAGACTGAGAAAGTACTTGGTATTATGACAATAAATGCATCCCTGGAGATCCTGTCTTCCATATTTTAATTAGTTTTGGCTTAAACTCTGCATCGTAAAGTGATAAGGTAAAATAATGTTTAGTGCTCTTTGAATGAACAGAAAGTGTAATTGCCACAAGGTCTGGAATTTACTAGCAACCAGTAATCTCAACAAATAGCATTGACGCATCAACTGGATACACACTATAAATAAAGTCACTCATTCTTTAACTGTTCGGCATCACTTTTGACCTTTTCTGAGACATTCTCCAACATTCTAATCAACCTCTCATGAGAGAGGAGGATCGTCCACCCAGAAAAGATACAAAGGGCAGCTTCTTTCAGCTCTACCTGCATTCCAAAGAAAGAGTTTTAAATACTTGTTTGATTCTGAATCCTCTGTGTAATTGACTGCCAAAATGCCTCTCATACCACACAAACCATCTAAGTTGAAAACACAACACCGCACCACCGGTGAAGTCTCGTGTTTGCAATGCCATATATATCCAATTTAAGGTAAATAAAAGATGTGTGACTTATCAATTTGATCTCTTGCTTTATTGCAATATGAAACCAATATTAGACATGGACCTTCCTGGGAATTTCCAGTCAAATTGTCCTAAAGTGAAGATAATCATTTTCTTTTTTTTGCTTTGCGCAGATCAGATAAATAATGTAATGCCTAAGGAGGTATGACTGAATTTCTACCATATTGTAACCTTTTCGGTGCAAGATGTAAATGACAAAGGGAATAAATTTACATAAATTTTCATTTACATTTCTCAATGTCAAAAGACCGCATTCTATTCAACATTTTCATCTGAAGAAAGGGAACTGTAGCACAAGCTCGGTGCTCTCCGTGGAGTGGTTGGTTAGATGGTTTTAGGGGCTGACCTGCCCAGGTAAATATTGTTGAGCCCTAAAATTGTGATTACCTCCCTAAGAAAAACCTGCCTCCCACTGCAGCTCTACCTGGCCTATGACAAGAAAAAGGACCCTTTGAAAAAAAGGGAAGGTCACATTGCACTCTGAAAAAACAGAGTGCAAACATTGTGCAGAAACAGGTTTCATAAAGTCAAACATTTGTTAGGTTTCGACACTGGCAATGACACACAGTGCAGTGCTGCAGAATGTTCATAGTGCTCTAAGCAGCGGAAATTGCAAAGCTGCCCATCTTGACTGCAAAAAGCTCCATGACTGATTCAAAATGTATACTTCTCTTACTTTAATTCATTTTCCCTTGATCTTTTTTTTCCCCCTTTCATCCTGGTTGATACACCCCTTCATGACAGATACTTTATATGATTATCAATCAAGATAAACAAAACTCTACCGACGACAACGTTCGACACCCCCTCTGCATCCCGAGCACAACAGATTCTATCTTCATTTATCATGGCATTGAAATGAAACAGATCCGTACGAAACACATAACTGCCATCGCTCCATGACGATGACTTACTCGCGAATGAAGAGCATTTGACGTTCATGAGTGTAGACTGTTCGTACACACTGACTGATCATTAAAATGACTTCCCTACATCTGCATGCATCCTGTTCAGATATGTTTTTTGTACGCTTCATAAAATCCAGCCAAGCCAACCATCCACACCCAAAGGAAAAAAAAATAACTCTCAATGCAAATGAAAAAGAAGAAAAATAAGGACGATAAGAAAGAGCAATAGCGCAGACAATCTTTGCAATCTGTACAATTTGTTCCACTTGAAGAAAGACAGCAGACGTCATTTCAGCAGAGCCTCATCTTCAAAGGTTTAAAAATAGACATGACGATTCTGTTGTCTTCAATTTGTTGACTTCTATTTATTTATTTTTTTTTTACTCTCCTCGAACTCTGCAGAATGCATCTTTCTAGTTCTCATCAGTGATGGAGATTACTCACAAACAAACTCTCGCATCATCTATGTGCTCTCCACGATCTAATGTGTTCTCTGCGCCTCATCCAATGCCCCTCCAGCATTCTCCGCAAAGAAGAACGACCTCCCAGGGCAGTTGTATGTTAATCACGTATCCTGCCCGATAATCACCAACCAAGCTTTGCACATTGTACTGTTGCATAGTGAACAGAGCTAGAGAGAAAGATGAATAGAGAACAGGCTTTGCGTTACATCTTCATCTTCTCTGAGATGCAGAGCATTCCTTTCTGCATAATGGCTGCTCGGCTCTCATTTGCAGAGCTGTTGCTATTGCTATGAGCTGGTGCGTTGTTTGTGGAACAGTACGCACGGTTCAAGTACATGAGGGGTTGCAAAAAGTTGTGTGCGGAAACACATGTTGAGGCAGCTAATGGCTGCGTTATGAGGGAGGCAATGATCCTCGACAGAAAAATAAACAAATCACCATGGGCGAGGTTCGTAACTCCGGTAGATGTGAGTTCCGTACGCAGTGGTGATAATCTCACAAAACAGGGCAAGAACGAAGCATGTTCAATTGCTGAAAAGCAACTTGTATAACGTTCAGATGCTCTGGGGTAGTAAATCAGATTTAAAAGGAGCATGTTTTTTTTTTTTACCAATAAGTCCTTCAAAGTAGTTTGTACAAGCCGTGGTTGCAGTCACTGGCTAATTTCATAAGATTAGGGCTAACAGAAACTGCAGTACTGAGGAAAGTTAAATGACGACAAAAAGAGTAACAGAATTAAAGTAACAAATAACTGATATGTATGTAACTGTAGAGGAAAAAAAATAATCTCCACTAAAAAAAAAATGTGTAGAAAATTTGTCCTGAGAGGAAAAGCTTAAGAGAGGTCTAAACCATTTGAGGATGGGTTATAGTCTACCATGTAGGAAGGGGTACAACAAAATCAAACACTTAGACTTATGATGGGGTGTGTATGCCACATTCCGTGAATTAAAAGTCGTTTTGCTCATAGATCTACTGTAGTCTGAAATGTTACCCATGGCATATTCCGCACAATTCACTGGTGAGAGTGTTCACGGATTACTATACTTACCATTTGCTTCACTAATGCATACATTTAGCCTTGCTCTGAAATGCCCTCGCAATTGATTCTAGCACCACACCCTTTAAGGTCTATCCCACCCTCGTTTGCCTTTCACTCAAGTCTGCACAACATGTGTCTATCTGTTGTTATCCAACAGCATGTTCCCCACAACTTCCTGGTATGGGTATTTACGAGTGACTATACTTACCCCTTGCCTCACTACTGCATACATTTGACCACATGCTCAAATCGTCCTCGAAACCAATTCAAGCACCACGTCCTCTAGAGCTTAGCCCGCCCTCCTTTGAATTTAATGTATGCATGAGTGAGGCAAGGGGTAATTATATATCTACGATACGAATGTAGAGATTGCAGTGTATAAAACAGGAGTAAAGCCTGGAGCCATGTGGTGTGGGACATGTCATTATCCCTTGGCCCCATAGAAGCATGAATAAGAAGCCCAATAGAAGCAAGGCCCAATAGAAGCAAGGCCCAATA
>VJOZ01076458.1:0-10245 GCA_009801055.1 Stichopus horrens
GGTACACTGTAACTCAATAGGGGAAAGTCAGATGAAAGTCAAATTTGGTATGTAGGTTCACCATTTTAAGAAGGTGTGCTCTATTGTTTTTGGTGGAGGTCAAAGGTCATCTGGATGATCAAGTGCATGACAAGTACAGTACTGTATGTTAATATATGTGGAGTTACTCAGTCACTCACACTTACTGTAATTTAAGCAATTTTGACAATCCATTTTACAGAGACAAAACAAATAAAGAAACAATTTACATCTGCAACCACACTATCAGCAATGGCTCTGAAACCAAATTCCTTGATATCACACTAGATCATAAGCTCATGTACAAACAGCACACAAATGAAACTACTGCAATCACTTAAAGGAACGGGAACCTTAGCATTTTACGTACTCTTAATAATTTTACGTACTTTCTTAACCTGAAACATAACTCCACACATTTTCAACAGCAAAATTACAGTATGTCTCTCTTAATGTACGGCAGTTCCACCCTTATTAGCACCCCCCAGTTCCATCATCAACAAATTTAATGTTCTTGGTAACAGTGCCCATTGCATCTGCCTGAAAACTCGCAGGTATACGTAAAGAGACTATACACCATTGGTAAGACTTCTAATCTATATAAATTACCTCTAACTTTAATACTACTGTAGATTATTTTAAAAATCTCATCCATGCCCCTCCCGTCTATTCCATGAATTTCTGACTGAATACCTAATTCCTTCACTCATTCCAAACTTAAACACACCTCTGTCCAATGTAGCCATGATGCACATAAGTTTCTCAGCTGGAGGGAAGCGTCAGTTCTCGCAGGGGGCTGCAGGGGATCTGGGGATGTTGTGTTCTCCTTAAGACTTACAGGATAGGAAACTGGTGGCTAGCTCGAGCGCTTGAGAACTGCATATCGAAAAGACAAAACTGCCCAGTCACTGGGGGGAGGGGGCCCTTTTGCATTTCCCCCTCCTCCTTTAATGTTCTTTTCCGCCAGGGTGGCCGCTGAATTCCCACTTAATTGGTACAAGTCTGGATTGCCTACTTCTGTTGCATCTCCAATGACTCATCTGCCATAGTTCAACCTCTTCACACTTGCATCAGTCTCCTTTTTAAAAAAGGTATATAGTTAAGATCGGCACAATTAGTTTTCTGCCACCGTTTTTGTTTTTTTCCGTACAACACTGATACACAACCACTCTAGACTGCAGGAGTTGGGTTTTGCCAAACTTGATTGGTTTAAAACTTTGCAACACATGGACTCAGTTACTCATACATCTTTGCTACCTGACTTACCGTTTCAACGAGTGGGGAACTTAAGAAATATCTACCTTGGAGTACAGCCTACAAGTACCACCATTTCAAAAAGAAAGAATCTGAAATGACACCTGTTGAAGACATTTTAATATCTGTTCCAATTACCTGTTTTACAGGTACCTGTTACAAAGCTTACTTAGGTATTGAACTGGAAATTTCTGCTGGGCTGGCCTTACTGTACTTAGGTGACTGCTTTAACGTAAAATTGATCCATTTTCTACGGTTTCACCTATTCTCTACCTCTAAGTTTGTCAACAAAAATTCAGCAGCTCCACTGATCCAGTTCAGATCACCATGTGTACTAGGTGTATGAAATATCCACAATAATTGCAAACACCCCAGATGTAGCAGTGACAGGTTCATGTACAGCTAGTAGCTGTGAAAACCACATCAATATAACACACAGAAATATGTCTCAGAACTGTAACTTACTGTAGAAGAGTTTATGTTGAGAAGATTTCGGATAATTTTTCTTCTGAGTGGCATAACTTGAAACTTGTGTATCGTTACTCATTTGTTTATAGTGCAGTGTACCGGTATACAGTGCTGTGTCTCATATGTGCCCTGTTACTGTACAGTGCACTGTTGTAGGACTATGGTGTGCCTGGTGCACTTACATATGTTGCCTAGTGGTACCCGTCTGTGCATGATATAAAGTGCACAGATGTATTAACCAGCAGTTGATCAAGAACAAATTATACGCAAATTGTAGAAACTCCATGTGCATACCACACTGTAGATTACATGTAGACCAAAGACAAAAACTCATCACCCCAGACAGTTTCAATTCTCCCAACCACCAATGTCTAGTCCCTCCCTCAGCCTGTCTTAGAATTCCCTACACATATGTATTATCAAAACAGTGGATCCCTCTGTAAGCTGTGTAATATGAGCTACTTTGCATCTTTCAAAATTGCTGTCAATGAAAGAGTACTGTAATTTAGAACCAGTTGAGAGTTTTTCCTTCCGGAAAGTAAAAATATAGCTTAGGGTGATGAGTTACGGCATTTGAGTGAAGCAAAATATGACCTTGGTCTTCTCGGACAGGTTACCACACACAGAAATTTCACAATGTCAAAATAATCCTTATTTGTGTGGAAAAATTAATCAATGAATGCACAGTTTAGCTGTGTATAATGCACTGCTAATATTTACATTGTACTAATAAAGTCTGTACTTAATGATGTTTAAAAGTGAAATCGTCCCGGGTACAGTTCCTTGTTACTCAAAATTTTTGTGTTTGTTTTCTCCAGGTCGAGTAGCTCTCTTGTTAGAGCTGTGAAGAGAGTCATGACGCTGCTGTTACGAAATCTGCAAAAGGTCGTCCCTGTGAACGTACCGAAGCTGAAGCAAGACGTCACATGGCTGAGGAGGATCATGCACATCGAGAGGTTTGATGTGTCCTTGCTCTGCGTAGATGATGACAAAATTCAGGAGTTGAACAAAATGTACCGAGGCGTGGACGAAGTCACAGATGTGCTTTCATTTCCTGCACATGAAGTAAGCCTGCAGTTCATCGGTGCTTGACGGCTTCTATTCAATCGAAACATTACAAAAGTGATCAAAGTTGATTTGTTTCTAAGTTACACATTGATGCCAGGTACTGTTGAGATCTCTGCTATATCTCAGTTATATGAGAAGCTTATTTTCAAACATTTCCTGTTTGATGAGTAGTTTACCTGGTGCCGTACCAAGCTAGGCCTGCTCTCTGAAACAGTAGGCAACCTCATCTATAGCAAAAAAAACTTTCTTTTATTGATAACCATTACTGCAGGCTACTAGAACTCACACACCAAGACACATCTTCCCATTTATTAGTTGTGTAGAAGAAGTTAGCAGGGCCAAAAGATCTATGTATCGTAGGCCTGTCAACCTGTCTGACCAAAAAATAGGGAGATTTACAACTTGCAGATTTAGCCTAAAAATAGGAAAATTAGTAAAAATATAGGGAGGATGATAATATTCATCTGAGATGATATACAACACAGTGCGCTACAGAGAGGATCATCACAAGGCAAGTTGCCTGCATAGGCTTTTTTTCACGTACTAACAGTTATAAATTTTGTAAACAATAATCTGACTTTAATAGCACGTGATTAGATAACACATGCTTGAAAATCATGAAATCCTGGCAGCATCCCTACTTGAGCAAAATCTTTAAAGTTTAAAATGGGCCTGTAAAGAGCCATTTTGTGGCTGGGATCTGGAAAATTATTTTCGTCAAAAATGTCCTTCAAGTTTGTCCTTGTTAAATAACTCTGGGTGCGGCATTCATATTATAAATTCCAAAGCAACTTCTATCCCCCTTACCCCGGACCACTAAGTGATGTCCATGCTTAACCAACTTACTATAGTGCAGTATCTCCTGTGGAATATGTTTTGCTAATTAATTAGGCTTGACACTTTTCTGTCTGGACATTGATACCGTCTACGATTCAATAGTAACGTGACACAGCAATGGGATGTATTAAATCTTGGTCTAAGTGAGGGAACACCTCGCATTGTGTCGTAGTGATATTCACCATAAGATCTGACATTTCCACAGGGAGACACCGTGAAAGATGACAAGTCAGCTGCAGTAGTGCTACTGTACAAAGTACTGTCACTTTTGCACAAATATGTTGCTGTACACATAGCACAGTAAGGTATCACAATTCATTTTCATATATTGCACATTGTTGACTGTTCTCTGCTGCTTTTTGTGCAGACATACTGTACAGTATCTAAGCACTGAGTGAAGACCAGTGAGCAGAGTAAAACTGTTTTAGTATATTGTATACAGTTCAATATAGTTATCTTGCTACAGGTGGTTTGTTTAGTTTTCTGCCCTTGATCTGTGATAATTCATCCAATGGTATGGCCTTGTGTTGCTCAACATGTATGTAAATACTTTTACATTATTTCACAGGTACTGCATACCTTTGCAAGGTCATCCTTGTCTATCAGAACTTGTGCACTGGTGTACCTACTTGGAATCGTCAGTTAAAGTGGCTTGAGCAGATTCAGCGTAACTTACATTACGTCTCATTATTGGATACTATTGTCTACTGTGTAGGCACCTTGCATTGACATCATATATAAAAACAATAAAGGGTGCCCTTTTGGGGAAGACAAACAAACAAATAGAACCCATATCACTACACTATAGGCATGTGTAGATCAAGTGGCAGAAACACCGCACATGCGAGAAGTGTACATGTTAAATTTAGTGGCTTAGCCTAAAGAAGGGTGCTTCCCTGTAGCATGGTGATGATGTAATGTTCTGTGACTTTCGTCTCACATTAACACAATGATTTGCTTAAAATTTAGAACTTGCTGAGTCCAAAGATGTGCACTGCAAAGGTGATTGAATCATGCAACCATAATACTTTACAAAACGACAGCAATTCAAAGCTGTGTCCAAATACATACCACGGTATATACCTGATATTCCCATGATTCCAAAGGGGTGTTTGTCGTACTTGTAATTGTCATTTATAATAATGATAATGAATAGAGGGACCAAAATCATTGAATCAACAGATTGAGGTGCCCGGAAGACTACCAGATCCTTGGAGTGATCTAGCTGATCTCGGAGATATATTTCTGGGTATGCCTTACATCAACAATCAGTGCATTAAAGAAGGAGCCAAGTTAGAAGAAGTCCTCCCTTCGATCGTCACTCATGGATTCTGCCATCTGATGGGATTCGACCACGGAAACAAAGAGCAATGGCAAGAGGTGAGATTTTTCTTTCAAGACACTTTAAGGACCCCAAAATGTTTGTGCATTGTAGCGCTGTGCATTTTCGGTAAATACATTGCAGTATCCATTTAACTGTATGGTTTCGACAGGAATCGTAATGCACAGGAATCATAACCTATATGGTAATGTACGTAACCATGATGTCATGTGTGTGTACATGTGTGTTTAGGCCTGTGGGGTATTGTGTGTGTTAATGATGCCTTGATTGTAAACACAATATATCAGGAACAGAAGCTTGAACTTACAGTATCTCCTGTTTCAATTGGAACAAATATGGACCATGTATTGTGTGAAAGGAATGTATTTTTTTTTTGGTGGGAGGGAGGTTGGAGCTTGATGATCATCTGAGGTCAGCAGAGATCACAATTTGATGACACTGCACTCTGTATCCTGGTCCATCTGAGCTCAAGCTTGACAAGTCTTCGTATTAAGTATGTATGTCAGTCATATTGAGCGTAAGCACTCTATGGTTTTTGTTGAAGCTGAAAGGTCAACTGAAGTCAGTTCATAACATTGGCTATATCTCAAGAATATCATAAGCATGAAACAATTCCCTGTGTATGGTTTGTTCAACCACATTGAATATAAAGCTAAAACTCTATTGTTTTTGGTGAAACCAAAGATTATTTGAGGTCAGCAGAGGTCAAAATATGAAATCAGCTCATAAACACAAAAGCATCTCTATTGTTAACTGAGAACTTTGTAGCAATTGGTTGAAGAATTTTTGCATCGGCCAATATTTTTCCTCATGATTTTGTTTTCTATCAGATTCATTTGTTAATGACATCGTCTTGTGGCATATTTGAAAACCACCAATGGCTACGGAGAGTAGAAATTAGAACAAAAATTGTGACACTTGAATGGTGTTGCCCCGTAGACATTGTACCTAGTGGTGGGTTTTAAGCATCAGCGATCGAAGTAAAGCCTAATGCTACATGCGTACAGTGTAAGTCACCCATTTTGGCACATACTGATGCAGCCATAGTACTCCCATCTCAGGCACTTCTAAGCAGTCTTGAATCACTCAAGAGTGGCTATTGTAACCTTGTCTAATTTCATTGTCCATACACAATTTAAAGATGAATTTGTTACCACAAGACCCTGAGAGAAGCTTGTGATTCGAAGTGAGAATTTATAAGGTTTCTTCATTTTAGAGTTCATTGAGAGTATTTTAACATGACAACTCACTTCTTTGATATTCTCTTTATTGTTGGTTTGACATTTAATTACATTAAAGGTGTGTAGACCCAGATGAAGTCTATGTAAAATGTTCAGTACCATGTGACCAGAGGTTTACCACACAGTGAATACCCAAGATGCTTTTGGAGGTTCCCTTCTTGCCAATCAATATTTTGTCTCAAGATTTTGATTGAGATTTTTTTTTCTTTTCAGATGAGAGATAGAGAGGCAAGCATTCTGGAAAAATTCAACAAAGTTACTGGTAGAAATAGCAAACCACTCTCCTCAACGTGGGTTTGAAACACAGACCGCTTGCATCTGCCGTGGTAGTCAGGGTCAAGCATTGTGAGCGTACAATGAAGCAATTCACACTCCTTCTTTCATCATGTAGACTAATGTAGCCTCGCACAATTTAGGTATCAAAATATCATATGAGAGTAAGTTTCTCTCTTTTTTTTTCATCATTTAGTTTAAACAGCACATTCATTCATCTGTGACACTTTGCTACTCACTGACGCACTGATATGAAGTAGGTGTTACAGTGCAACTGGCAACTTCACTCACAGAACTTGCTCAAGTTTGACAGAACAACCCGGTTAGATCCAGAGAGTTAGGCTGATATATTTGAAGCAATGTGGTATTCAAATTAACTTTATATACCTCAAATAATTGGCATGTTCAAGTTGCACAATTAGCACTGTTGGTAAGAATTTGCACCGGAGCCATTGGCACTTTTATTCCATTCTGTGCCATTATTACCGTTTGTGATTTAAATATTGAGTATTATTGATAGTTTTTGTATATGACTGAAGTATCAGTTTTAAAAGCATTACTTTAAAGATATTTAGATCACAGAGGTTACAAAAATACAATTATTATATAGAAATGCAAAACTTCATGAAATATCACCAGCTGTTATTCGTCACTGAATTTTGCAGTCAAAGTTCGGTTGCAACAAAACCTGTGGATTTTTTGCTTCAATGAATATTTATTATTTTTTTGCAATCATTCGCTAAATTCATAGTTTTGTTTCATTAGATGTCAACTTTGTGTCTCAAGACATGTATATATGTCATACCTGATATGCCTAACGAGGTTAGACCGTGATCAGAGACATTACAAAATGTTAGCGGATGCAAGTCTACAGACTTTTCAAAATGAATGATATCATGTAATGGATTGAGTGAATGGTGTTGCTAGACATGAAAGTTTATGTGGAGTCAATTTATATCAACTGCAAGAAATTTTCAACAGTCTAAAATTGGCAGCAGCTCTCTTACACTGCATGCAAGAGGTCGGTTGATGACCTTTGTAGGTTGGCAACTGTCATTTTGGATGCAAATTACTTGATACTTTTTGCCAAAGTGCAATACCTCTGTTACATTACCAAAACCAGAAGCTTGAAATGTTCCTTGTCTTGTTATCTACCAGTAGCCCACTGCAAGCAAGCAGTCCTACTGTATGTCAGTGTATGTGATCTTCAATTACCAATATTGTTTGACACCCTCAGAGAGGTGTGACACAGAGCTTTCATTTTTTTGCCTATACTGTTTTTTTTTTACAAATATATTTTTATTGAAAGCTTCCTTCATTTCTTACTTTCCACTTTTAACTTTTGTAGGTTTTCCATCTTTTAGAAAGTGATGAATTTTGAGATATTGGTAAAGAGTGGTCTGCTTTAGTTGATCTCTTTTAGAGATGTTATCCATCTTGGCAACTTATTCATTTTTATTATATCAAAATGCACCCATTCTTGCCTACAGTATACAGAGACATTTTCATGCACAATCATCACTATACTTGCTGGCAACTTCAACTCCTTTGTTTAGGGGGGGGGGGCAGGAGTTGGGGCAGGGGCCCAACTGGTGGCATAGTGGTATGGGAAAGGTATGTCCCATCCTCTTTGGAATATTTCTACAGCTGAATGCCCCCAGATGAGATTTGGTGCAACAAATGTATAATGGTGAAGTCACTTTTCTTCTAAACAATTGTTGTTATCTTAGCTGATGTTTCTTCAGGTACACACACAATTTTTGGTCCACCTTTGGGTAAGACCATGTCCCCCCTCCCTTGGACTCCCCCTCCCTTGGACTTCCCCCTCCCTTGGACTCCCCCTTCCTTGGACTGCCCCTCCCTTGGACTCCGGAAGTGGCCTTGGTTCTTATCCTCTGTAAAGTAATGCACAAAGTATGTTACTTTATAGCATATACCATGAAACAAACCATTCTCTCCAAGAAAAAAAAATTAGAATAAAGTTACTTGGTGATCAAGATTTCTGGATAAGAGCTCATTGGACATTCTCAATGCATCACCACTTGCAGGACAGATGAACGCAAAGAAAGTGATAGGAACACTGAGATGGTGATGATGACATCATGGGCTATTATCTGTGATGGCAGGTTTGGGATTTATTGCACTATTTAAGATACTTAGCATTTGCAGTAAGGGAAAGAAAAACTACTTAGTGGAAGTGTCCAGTTTGCTTTGGAAAAGTATGTTTTTTGGGGGGAGGGGCAGGGGAAATGGTATATGATCTGTCGCTAGAATACAGTAGTCTAAAAGTTGTTTATCCACAGACAATACAGTGAAAGTCACTTGTAAAATTTAGAATTATTAATTATGTTAATTTATAAATTATTTATCACGATTTTAATTATGCTTGCCCAGTAGATACCATTGTTAGTTTCCAGATATTTACATTGAATATAATTATCCTATGAAATAGAATAAATTGCTGCATAATAACAACTATTTATAACTTCAGATGTTTTATGCAGATTGACCTTAGAATATTCCAGTTACAAAGAGTCAATTGAAAATTACAGTCTTCAGAAAAAATCTAAGAGGTTGTCACTTGTTTTTTGTTTTTATTATTTTTGTTTCACCATTGTCACTGTTGTGGTATGTAAATTATTTGAGAATGTTGAATAGAGCATGTGCAACTAAATGTGGAATTACAACAAGCCATGAAACCTAAGTAGTGCGCATTGCAATTGTATTGGTGACCATAGTCCACGCATGCCTTCAGTTATCCTGGTTCCAGTGCCCGTAATACTGCATTAGTACAGGGCCTTGCATGGACCTAATCCGGCCACCTGAGCGGTTCCCACAATGCACCCCTTTGTCCCACCCCCAACTAACTCTCGTTTCCTCGGATACTACTGCTAGTGAGATGCACGGTGAAGGAGGAATGGGAATTTTGTGAACATTTGATTTGTTGAAATTTAAACCGTGTTTGCATTTTTCAGTGTACTGAATGTCTAATCGACCTGCCCTGGGTTGTAAAAGAAGCATACGCTAAATTTTACATATACCGGTTTACTGTAGTTTCTCTCTACATGATTGGGGAATTGGTATACAACGAGATTGATCGACAGAACCATTCGCTTCGACTTTTTTTTTTTTTTTTTGGGGGGGGGGGAACTGGGAGAATGGGGACGATATGAGACATTTGTCTAAGAAGGATCCGGAGGTAAGTACTTTACGTTTATTGGTATTACACTGTCATATTTCTTGTGTATCAGCATGCAGCGAAGTCAACTTTAAATTTCATGAAAGTGGATCCCCAGAAGCTGCAGGTATACAAGAAGTAAACTGGAGATAAGATGGAAATAGTATTTACATAAACTTGAGATACTTGGATTTCTTATTAAACTTGGTGAAATTATGTATACATGAGATTATCCATGCTGGGGATAAAGACCGGATGGTTATACACCAAGTATAGAGTTACCGGATAACTCTCACGAAATGTGCGGGTGTAAAGACGAATGTTTACTTTCATGTAACATGTCCGGGCTGTAGAATGACGCACTTAAGAATTTGCTCATCCCTCAGGCACTCTCGAGATGAGGCTCAAATTTTTGTAGACACTTTATATCATATGTTACATTTTGATCCTATAGCAAATATTTACAGCAGTCATCAGAGAATACTCCAAATGTGGATGTAATTGACTATAGGACGTGGTGGGGGGGGAGGGGGCATGGCAACTTATCATGCCGTTATTCCTACGTT
>VJOZ01076464.1:0-11305 GCA_009801055.1 Stichopus horrens
CTGTCTGTCGGTGTGACGTCACGAAATATTTAGATAACATTTCATTTCTGTAGTCCTGTGGTACAAATCATATCTTTACACAAGTTGACAAATTTTTGGTTCTTTCCGATCAGAGACGGAGAAGATATTTACTAAAAATAGAAAAAATCGGATCGCAATCCGATCCGATATCGTTGTAGTGTGAACGCGCCTTAAAGATGGACTATTGAAGAGGGGAATACCATACCACCCTGCCTCTCAATAATCTCCACCCTGTTTTTCCTCCAGCTGCCGATCTGTGTCCTCTTTAACTACATCATCAAATTAATATATATCTGGCACTTCCAAACTTCTTTACATAAATTTAGTCAAATGATTAGGTGGGTGGTTCATTATATCAAATCTACACTAGCTTGTGGTTTCTCTACGATGTCCACGGCCAGTTTTTAATAGACCTTTCTGTCGCACAACACCAAAAGTTATTAATGTTCTGTTGTAAAAAAAACATTACATTTGAGAACATTACAAGTAAATAAAGTAAGAAAAACAAACAATAAAATAAGGAAAAGAAACAAGGAATGCTGGGTCTTGATCTACGTACAGTATCATTGGTTCCAAAAAAGAATATAGGAGTGAAAGCAGTCATTAGCAAAAAATAAAACAAAAACAAACAAAAAAACAAATAGAAGAAAAAAAGAAAGAAAAGACTTAGTACTGATTATAACATAATGGCAAAATAATGTATTAAAAAAGCACCTTTAAAACAATCCAAAAGTTCACTGCAAACTTGGTCACACTAAGAATATAAGACAGAAATTATTCTGTTGCATCATTCTGCTTTTTAGCAAACAAATAAAAAACACATCTTTAGGAAATACTCTGAACAAAGGAAAAAAAAAAGAACTTCACTCCATGGAAATGTTTCTTCAAAATAAAAGAGTTTTTAAATAAGATACTTAGGTGGTTACCTCTCTACGATATCTTTTGTTTAAGGTCTAAGTTTTAAGGTTTTGTTTGAAGTTGAAGAACTCTCAAATTGATCATTTACTGAATGACTTTCAACATAAACATTAATTATACATTAATATACATTAAGTATATATTAATATGCCTTAATTATCCCTGATGGTCCATTTTCCAAAATCTTAAGAAACTGTCTATTGTTCCTAACGGCCCTCACCATCTTGCGATAAAACGAGGAAAGACTTTCGCTGCAAGGAATCTTCACAGGAACTGACAAACACAATCCCATTCAGCTTGTTTGTGTCTCTTAGTATTCAGTGAATATGTACATACATTAGTGCTGTTAAGTCTACCATACTAAAATCCAGGAGCATGGCTGATGCAAAATAAATTCAGCTATGACCACAAGTTTGACACAGTCTGTTTCCACGGAAACAGGAGATAAGAATCAAATCGTGAGCAATACCTTCCAAGGCAAAACAGATATTTTTGGAAAAGAATGTTGTGCTGCCCAAAATATTAATCCCTTTATAAAAAGGAGTAACTAGCTGATATGGACTGAAAGGTCTTTCGTTCAAAGAGCTCGAACAAAATCATTTGGCATTTGGCGGACCTAGTCAAGCATGAGCGGAAGAGATGATAAATGCCACAAACATAGAGAATTGCACAGAAATTATGTACAACAGGCATATGCATCTTTATTTGGTTACAGGGTTAGATGTGTTTTATATTTTTTTGGTGGAACTATTTACACTGTATGAATCATGCTTTTTGTCAATACTTTGTTTTTGTATTTTCTTTTTTGGTTATTTAATATCTTCCAGTAAGATACAGACGAGCACTGAACTCCCCAAGCTGAATACTGTTTCCGCAAGAAAAAATCTAAAACCCTCATGAATACAGCAAAAAAATGAACACAACAGCTCTAGGACACGATGGAGATGAGATATCACATAGATATAAGTACAATAATATCTCCTTTGTTTTATAAGGTAATAAGGTTTGGAAAAGTAAAGTTGTAATTGTAGAAGAAGAGCCATGCCAGCAAATGACACTGTATCAATGTTGTCATTCCTTGTTTCATGAGTAGCTATTGTACATCTACCACTGCTATGTATCTTGCCATTGTCCACCAACAATTCCTCTGCATGGCCAGGTCTGTCCACAATCCTTCTGTAAGGCCAGCTATGTTTACCACTCTTCTGTATGGACAGGTCTGTCCACCAACAATTCCTTTTCATGGCCCAGTATGTCTACCACTCTGCTGTTTGACCAGGTCTTCCCACTATGTCTCTGTATTCCCAGGTCTGCACAACAAATCTACATATTGCTGGGTCTGTCTACCATTCCCATTTATAGCCAGGTCCGTCCACCATTCCTGTTAATGGCTAGGTCTGCCCAATAATCCTCCACATGGTCAGGTCCGTTCACTATTCCTCTATTTGGCCAGGTCTGTCCACGATTTCTCTTCATGGCCTTCTTTTGATTACTATTGTAGGTTACTTGTACTGTGGGTTTTGATGTTGAAGGAGACAAGATTACACATCAGCTTATGGTACATCTTGTTGATGAAATGTTTAGACCTGTGTGAGAAACAAAAACAAATAGCAGTATATGAAATCACAAAAGAGATTATGACACATAGCCTTAAATGCAGCAGAGACTGTTTTTCTAAATATTTAGACAAATTGATATCTTCAAGTGCCTTTGCTGTCCTTGCAAATCTCATTCACTGATATGTAAACAAACTTTTAAAGTTTTAAGGTTGAAAGCTCCCCTTTGAAAAACTGTATTTCTACAAGGTAGCTCAAGATGTCAAACTAGACCCCATTCAACATGCATGAGCTATATTACCACAATTGTTCCAAATGCTCCTACTACAACATGCATTCACATTTCTTGGATAGTGGTCCATTTGGGATATTCAGGAATTTTGGTCCAAGGTCCAATGCAAACCCTATGGCCCATGTTATACGATTCTGCAAAATACTTCTAATCCTACAGAATGATACATGGGTACAATGTTGATGTTTGATGCTATGATACTCTGTTCGTGGCATCTTAACCACATACAGAAATTGTTGGGTCTAAGGCTAAAGATGGGCCCTAGGGTCCATTTTGTGAAATACTTTATTAAAACCCTTCTTCAATAAAAGATGGGTAGAGTTCACCGTCTGTCATAATGACATGGGACCAATACTTCCAGAATACTACACACAGATCATTAACCAGGTATCACTATGACATGCTGTCAACTTTGTTTAACATTGATTATAAAACAAAAGACTTAAGCATTTAAGTAATAATGCACAAAGTGGAAAAAGTTGCTAGTCCACTTTGGGTAAGGGTAAAGGAAGAGGCAATGTGTTATTGGTTACCAGCGATTTCCAGCAGTGTAGTGGGATGAGCAATTTAGTGCAAATAGTTGTGTGGAGACAGGAAAGTGAGGTGCAAAGTAAATTTGATAGTCTCCTGCATCTTAGAGTACAATAAGTGTGTTGAGCATGGCAGGCCAAATAGAATTAAATCAATTCAAGTGCAAGCTGGTTACTACCACCCAGTTACAATTTTTAAATGATAACTAGATTATTTTCAAATTAATTTCCGTGTGGAACTTAAAGATGAATAAGAAGAAAACAAACGTCAACATCACGTCTGGAAAAACCGTAGATCTTACACCCTGAGAGAAATGCAATTTGGAATGAGACATTTTTTCTTTTACAGATGGAGAGAGTGATGCTCCCTTCTCATGTAATTAGTCTGATAGATGTCAAGTTTCACACAGTTGAGCTGCCAACCAATATTAACAACATCAGTGTCCAATCAAGGGCGGTGTTAGGGGAGTTATTTGGGAGTTGAGGGTCACATGAACTTATCAAACTGGGAATGCAGCCTGTCACCACAGCAAAGGGGGTGGCTTTGGCAGTATAATATCTTCAAGTTACGATCTAACAAAGTGATAAACAGATGTTATTATCTAGCCTAGCTACCATAATTACAGACATATGATTGATTAGCAGGACTGGTTACCATAGCAACCAATCCAATATGTTCCAGAACTGCCGTCTGGATAAGAAACATCCTATCGGTTATAAAATGGCTGGATTATGGCTTAAAGTATCACTGTAGTTCATATAAGCTACTCATACACAAGTTTCTGGCACAGTGCAAAATTGCTATGATTGAATTTCTAAAGCTTAAAAATATTTATGCAAATTAAAAGAAATGGAATACGGGAGCAATATCGAATGAACTCTGTGCAATTTGTTGCTTACTGTGAGATACAGACTACACAAAAAATAAAAGAAAATAATCTCCTAGTCAGTTCCATGTGGTTAGAAGCAAGATGTCCCATATATACAACTCAGAAAACAGAAAGTTCAAGCAAAGAAAGGCCACAGACAACTTATGTATGCTGATCACTGTTGATGATATTGCAATAGGTAAGAAATGATGCAACAGCTAAAAAATAGGTTGTGTTGGTTTAGCAAATGAACCTGATTTATGAAAAAGACAATGTCTTCTTATTCAGACACTACGAATTGACGATACTGTGCTCTCATGATAGCGGTGCATAATATTCTATGTCATTAAACTTGGTTAAATATCCAAGCAGAACACGGTGGTGAAAATGTTGAAACATTGCTGCAATAAAAAATCTCAGTAAGTAGACAAGCTGCCTTTACCAGAGCGAGTGATCTCAGAGGTAAATGCATCAATGCTCTTTGCGAATCTGTGTTTGAAGTGACAGGTCCATTAGTATGACAACTATGATCTAAGAAAACTAGAAAAAAAAGTTTACAGTAACTACTTGACCAACTCTGGTGTCTCTTTTAAATACCTAACTTCAGCAATATCTGCAACTAAAGAAAGCCAAAAAGGTAATACACAAAAAGACATAACTGTTCAAGTTATCATATTCATAAGGTTTAGAGAGGCTAACCCCTCCTAACCTAAAATGACACTTAAAACTTCACAAAAATTTACCATCATGGGAGAGTTTGATCAAATCATTATTGACTTTTGACCTTTGATGACCTCTGATGACCTGTAAGGCCATGACTGGTATCATTTTTCACTTAATGTTGAATTGCTGACTTACACTGGGGAGTAACTTTGGTGTGCAACAAAGAAACAGATGTTGGCCACATATGGTGATGGACCTCCATTGATAATGTAAAATTTTGTTTTAATTTATTACTGACCTTAAAGCAAATACAATCAAAGCAATGCCAGTATTTCAATGCATTTTTCTCAAAAGTGGGCTCAAACTACAGAGATGTATCATCCTGCTTGAAACATCAAATATTACCCTACCGTCGGTTTATAAGTCATAATCGTCTAAGTCACTGTCAGAATCATCTCCTCCACCGCCTCTGCCTCCAAGTTTGAATTTTGAGTACTGCTCCACCAGGTCCTCATCGTCACTGGAAGCGTATCTGTAATCGTCCACCAACTCGTCGAACATATCACGATCCGTCCCTGAAAAACATCAACAGAAACGTTAACATAGAATAAATCCAGCCGAGAGCATGAGTGTGAGGGGCAAGAAAGTAAGGTAGTGGATATGAGAGTAAATATTGTATGCACTGAATCCAAAAGGCGATAAAAAAATCCTGTCACACTTTATCAGTGTAGTGTGAATACCATCCTGGGGGAGGGGATCTCAAGGGAGGGGTTGTCCTCTGGCATTTTCTTTGGCTCAGAGAATGTGCTGAGATGACGAATGGCGCATCTTTTCTTCTACTTTTGAGCCAAATTTGTGCCAAGAATTGGTCCCCACCTGGAGGTCTGAAAATGAATTTTTGGCAACTTTGTCGCCGTTCAAGGTGACATGTTTAACATTGTGTGTATTTGAGTACTCTCCAAAGCTCTTTTTTTTAATTGAACCTGTAACTTTTAAACATTCTGTAAATGTTTGCATCAGCCTGTTGAATGGCAAGATTCCTTTGCATGCGTGTCAGCAACAACCAGTGCCGGCTACAGGCATGAGGCTAGAATAGGTGTGATCATGAAGCTGGTTAAGAAATGACCTCACAACTAAAATTCTTCCCAATATTTCAAGGTAACTACAAGTACTGTTCATGATACACTATTAAAATTAATATTTGCCTTCAAAGTGGGAATGCACACTTTTAAAGAAAATTTGAATTTTAAATTGAATTCCCAGTCGACTAAAAGTTTGTGTCAGTCACAAAATCTCCGCTTTGAACAAGTGATATTCACTTTCTTTGCTGGATGTATGTTTTGCGCTCAAATGGGGACAGTATGCATACAATGCTGGGTCTTTCTCACCGCTGACTGTAGTCCTTTAAAGTGTCAAGTTTATAGTTAGTCTCTTTCATACTACAGCTGTTTCATCTAAGTTTTTGCACTTAAAGTGAAGCAAATCTTGAAGGAACTATGGACTACAATCCAAGGATTCAAAGAAAGTGGAACTGAAAGTCACTTTCACAGTTACAATGACATCAAAATATGGAAATGACTAGTACTAGTCATTGTTATAATTTACCCAGAAAACAGTTACATAAACAGTTATAATAAATGATAAACAACTATGGTGCACCCAATATTCATCATAATCAACAATTGCTTACAAGGGAAGCAAAAAAGCCTACATTTTTGTCAGATTTAAAACTTATGAGATTTGTATGCATGTGTATCTGTGGAGAAGAAATGTCTTATTAATGATTTGCTATCAAATCCAACAACTGCAAAGATCATGATTCTTTGACATCATCACAGGTTCCCGAGGCTAACAGCCCTACTTTAAATTATTCATACTTCCCTTCTGCTTCAGTCCGAGCTATTCTCAAGAGTACACTGCGTGTTATTTTACTTTTTTGCTTCAAAGTTGAATAGAGTGAAAATGAAGCTTCGTTTTTATTTTCCTACAGATAGCAATTTTAACGCGCATCGACAGAACACTTGAATGCCAAGAAAACATCATCAATATTTAAATGCTACTTACTGGAAATTAATTGACTTGCAAAACTGTTCGATCAGTGACTTGCAGCGAACTACTACTTGTTCATAATCACTTGCAGGGAATATGCGGTTTCTTTCACGCCACACTGTGCGGTTTAAAGAGGAAGGTGCTAGATTTTTCAATTTCGTCAGGTCAATAATTTCCCCTACTGGCTTCCAACACTGCATCTAAGTTTTCATACCATCATAACATTTACAACACTGAAAGCTTTTCACTGAGCATAGAATGGAGGGTTCTAGGGGAAGGGATTGATTGCCAGCTGAAGTGCTGCTTTGTCGGTGTAGTGTCGATGCTGTCCTCAGGAATGGGGTCTCCCCATCCGCTCCCCTTTTGCAGATAAGACTGTGGTGAGATGACAAACTATGCAAAGTTTTTTTTTCCCATGGTTTAACATTGCACCTTTTTTAACATTTTGCCAATTTCGTGCTTGCCGGTGGTCTAGTGCTTTGCACTTGACGTTAGTCGGCAACCGCCAATGCCGGTTACCGACAGCCGCCGCCAGCCGGCATAGCTAGAATCCTGATAAAGTGCATGATTTTATTTCATTTCAAAGAAAGGAAAGTGTACTTTTCATCAGCATGAGCTGGAATTTTTAACCATCTTTTTGGAATGCCATATGTTTAATGGACAGCGATTATTGATCTCTCAATGCATTACTCACTCCTAATTACAGCAATGCCTCTCAAATGTTTACTGAAACGGTGGTTTTAACAAAGAAATGCTGTCACAATCCAGCCAAGGAATTATTTTCTTTCCTTCCTTTGTGGGCCGAGCAATTTGCTCAGAATCACTATGACTGGCATTTTCAAACTTTTGTCGTATTTTATGTGAGCGTGCAATTTCTCCTCGGGATCCAATAAAATTTTACTTCACTTTTTTTTTACTTCAGATCAGCTGTTAATAATGAGAATATATGGTTTAATAACACTCTTCCTGAGCTCTCATAAACAAGACAGACTTGATGTGTTTATTCCCTACAACTCAATGGTGTGGGTATTCAAAGTGACTATACTTACCTTTTGCTCACATTAACTTGAGTGAAAGGCAAACGAGGCTGAACCTAGCCTTAGACAGCATGGCGTTAGGATTTCAGGCACACTTCCATCAAGGTCAAATGAATTAATTAGTTTGAGCGAGGAGTTAGTGTATATCCATGATGTGAACAAAGAATTTTATTGTTGGCAGGGTTGGGGTTGTAGGTTTTTTTTATTACTCCTTATACATCTAGAAATTTTAAGAAAATAGGCAAATTTAATTCAGCTTACTTACTTCAGTGACAGAGAACTCACAGGAGAAACTGAATATTGAGCACAAATTGATCTAGAGATGGTGTTACATTAGTAAAACTCTGGTACGACAATTACCCCCAGAGGCCACAATTTCCACTTTGAAAACAGGAAATGAGACTTGCACTGCTGTTCCTTTGAGTTGCACTGCTAGTCTTTCACATTCACTTTCTCTCTGTATTGCACTACTTACTGTGCTCATCCTCATCATCTGGGTAATCGTTCCTCCAATTGCTTTCATCGTTCTCATCGTCCTCATCATCGTGTGCGTGGGGTGGCTCATCTGCGAAGTACTCGTACACCAGCTCGTCGTTGTCGGACTTCATGCCAAAGCTCTGTTCCCCAAAGTCAAACTCTGAGCAGTCTGTGTAGTACAAGTCGTAAACGTACTCGGATTCCTGGACCACGTCTTCCCCCATCACCACCTTCTCTCTCGTCATCTTCACAGAATTACAAGAAATATCCTCCGAACCACCTTTCTTAGACTTGGAAACTGTTGTCTTAAAAAAAAAAAAAAAAGATGGAAATTTAGAGCAAGCAAGATGAGATTAACCATAAATTGTGCAAACACTCTCAAATGCCATTAATATCCCACTTCTGGCAAAGATAATTGGAAGCAGCCATGGACTGAAAATGAGCAAAATAGGGGATAAACGTCTTCTAAACGTAACTTGTGAAGTCGTATAGTTAATGTAGCTATCAAGAAATATGGACGTGATATGGCCAACTTAACAAATTTTTACTTTGCAGACATCAGCCTGAATCAGTTTACCAATGACACCCGATCAAGAGTGATGTAAAGGTGCGGCATGAAGCGTTCTCATAAAACATATCAGACGTCACTGACAGACATCCACTCTAAACCCAAGCCATGATGATCCACACAAAATTTCCAGATCTGATAAATCTTGCACTTGTCAACCATGACACAATGCACAACCACCGCTTACGATTGTTCTAGTATAAAGGAAGGTGAAGAAATTTGTTGGATTGGTTCAAGTAAAACCTGACGGATACAAAATGTCACCAATACACGTATGTCTATTCAACCTGTGTGCTTTTTGTCCTAGAATCTACAGTATAGTATAAAGATACTGTATGTATAGGTCAGGAAACATACTGTATGTTCGATTGATTGATAGAGCATTCCTGGCACATAAACCTTTTTTAACTTTTGGTGACAATGCTACAGACCTTTATTCAGTAACATTAGTGATGTGCTCTCACCTACAACAACACTAATATCAAACAGGTCAAAGCTAACAAAACCACTTTAATTCCAACAGCAATTAGGTGGATGTTAAAAGCCTACGGAAACTCTTAACTCTGTTATGAGAGTGTGATTGTTGTTGTGAGACAGGTAAGTGAAGCATTAAGTAAAAGCAAGGACTGATAATAAGCTAAAAAAGCCTTCCTGACTGAACCAAAGACATCTCAGTGGAGGCTAGAAACAGTAGTCGACTAGGTTCCACAGAAAACACTATGGAAGAGAAAAAAGCAATGGTTGCACGAACACATGCAAGGCACTTGAAAGCTAAGTACTAAAGGCAAGATCTCATATGCACAAATCAACTCTTCACTAAAATCACAGTGCTGGCCTTCCTGTTTATATTCAAGGATGCAAAATAGAAAACTTGAAAACCAACCACTTATTCAAGACAGCCAGGATTGAAAGAAAACTTGAGGCTATTCTAGCTCAACAGCTTTTACGATCAACTCAAATTGCACTAGATAGTTTAGTTTATAATTCAGTCAAGTGTTGAATCTGGCATACGTGACTCGGTCTGGCAAGAAAAAAATGATGTTGCCAAATAACTACAAACGTTTAGAGCCTTCCATAACAAAGAGACCTTCATTTGCATAAATCTCTTTTCTTACTTTGGTTTTTGTGGTTGTCACCGACTTCTGTACGTCTTCATCTTGGATCACATCCAGAAACGCAAAGATGCGGTCGGCATCCTTCTCGGCTGACCCCGGCCTCCGCAAGCCACTTCCATTGGACACTGCAGGCTTTTGACTCGACGATGACTGATACCTGGTGGAGTCCTTATCCAACTCGTGTAATCTGAGACCTCGAGAAGTCTCGATCACTTTCAGACGCCGATTCTTGCTACTCGCTCTGTGACTTGCACGTGCTTTCTCACGAGCACCCGTCCTGTTTGATTCCGTTTTAGATTTAGCGGACTGGTGTGACTGTTTGGTGGGCTTTTTAGGTGTCAGGCCAATGGCCGCTCTTCGTAACGCACTTTGAATGTGAATTGATATTGGTTGGTTCTGAAAAATGAAAAAAAGATGCGAAAAAAGGCATGAATATCATGAACAACGAAGCAGAGCTTTACACTGTGCAGAAACTCATATCAAAACTGCATTTTGCCATCAACAATACCATCTATACATATGCAGTAGCTACCATCTTGATCAGGTGAAGGTTTGTCACACTGAGGGAGTAATGTAATCTGAATGTTTCTTTATGGATACTGAGTCCCCCTGGCAACAACCAGGGAACAATAAAAGCAGGAACCAGTATTTATTTAAAACAATAATGCATCTGATACATTAGGCAACTGAGCAATACCTTAACAATAAGATTCATTCTACGATAAACAATGGCAACATTATAGTTAATGCATGACATCATGCTTCCAATTTAAATCATAAATCTAGTGTTAATCTAGTGTTACAATCACAGCTATAGAGTAACACTGTAGGGTAACACATGCTTCCATAGTTCAATGCATTTTCTATTGTCTTTGGTCAAGTATTTAACACAGGCAAGGTTGACACAGTTGTTATTCGCAACATACATATTAACATGGATATGTTGCATATACTGGATGAACACACTCGATAATAAACTAACCATGAACCAGCTGCATCTCATAACAGCTCTCTGCAAAAACATGGCCGCAACTTTGCTGTGAGCATAACATCAGCAGAGGCCATACCTACATAACCTTCCTTTGATTCACTGAACAGCATCAAGATGGTTTGAAAAGTAACCAGAAAGCCAAAAGGCTTTGTGATTCCTTGCTACATGGCTATATTATAACAAACATGAATTATTCACATGGCAAGTATAAGATCAACT
>VJOZ01076498.1:0-14285 GCA_009801055.1 Stichopus horrens
GGGGAAGATTAGCTTTGGCTAACCCAGTCTTACCCTCTTTTATAAAGTTTATAAAGCTCAAATAGGGATCCTAAAACTAACTTGGTATATATATTTACAAGAACAAACTTCCTAGACTCCACACGACAACTGAATTTTTCTATACCTTACACACAATGACTGGGTACCATTTAACACCTCCTCTTAACTCACATTATGCCATTTGTGAGTAGTATCCAGATCAGACCTCTCAGATACTGTGAATAATCACACCTTAAAGTGAGGCTATCAGAAGTGTCAAAGGTCAATGATCTTTACTAGCACAGAAGAGAGATGCCAGATTAGGGTGGGGGGGAGGATAAATGAGGAAAGGAAGCACAGAATTTCATGGCAAAATCGGCCATCAGCTGAACAAGGATAGAGGGCTAATGATCACCACAATTTTTTTCCAACTTTTTAAGGTTGATCCTTCTTGGCAGGTATAAAAAGGGTTAAGTCACCAACAACATTTAAAATCCCAATGTTTCCTAAAGGATAGCTTGTAGAAATATGTCGACCAACCAGAAGATCATTTGCAACATTATAGGCTGGAAATGATGGGTGACATAGTATTTCATGCAGCAAATGGTGTGTTACATAATTTTTTCCTCAGGAGTACTACATACCACTAGCTAACCTGACAGTTTTAAAAATACAACAGTGCTGCAAAGATATACTGTTGTCGGTAACACGATCGATATCCAAATGATACTATTGGTCATGTTGTCGGTTAATGGTTAATGCATGTCAGGTTCATGTCAGAGGTCAGTGACAGGTTTCTGCCCAGGTTTGAGGGTAGCAGCTTCAAGCACTTGTATGTGGGACAAGGAGAGGCACTTGTGGAGGAGGGCTGGACAGTATTCTGTATAACTTTGTCAGCACAGTTATAGACTAACATTAAGTTCTGTAAACCCCTTGCTGTAGCTGTAGTCACTATGTTCCTTAAATGTAAAGAGTTGACGATTGTTCTTTACTTTTATTTGTTGGGATATGAATGGTACCTGTATATGTTTTTCAATCTTCCCTAAATACACTGAAAGTCAGCAAGCAGAACATTGAGCTGTTTTGTATTTACTCTGTGCGATATGTGACCCTTGACCCTAACATTATGGTACTGGGAAGTACAGGTCGGCGGGTTACTGTACTAGGAGCTACAGGTCGGCAGGTCGCTACACAGTGAGAGTTAGAATGGCAATGGTGTACTGCTACCTTGTGAGTTGTTGCTACTCCATACAGTATGTACTGGCTAAACTATGGTTATAAATCTATGTTTGCAATTGACAGGAGTCAAGAGTGCCTGAGACTATGGACTGGGAGTTTGTAGCAAAGCTGCAATTCTACACATATGCTATGAACTGTGTCCTGATGTTGTTATACCACTATGTAAGCTACAGTACCTGTAATGACTAACTTATATAACACTAACCTCCATAGGACAAGAGGGATCACTTGGTGGGCAAAATCAAACAAGCATATTGTATTTAAAGACCACAATTACCACCTGAAGTGGTAAACTTTGGTTATTTTCCTGAGCTCTAAAGATATTGCAAAGATAAGTTCTACCAAAAAAGTAACATTGAAAATGAGAAAAACAAATTATCAACATCAAAATACAGGACATTATTGGTCAACAGTTGACGAAAGTGACTTGTACACAAATCAGAGGTGATGTTCCCTATTGATGGAATCACTTCATTGTGTATTGGGTGCTGTAACAGGGTCCTATCACTTGGTGCTGGTAGTAGTAAGTGTACACCACAAACTTGCAAAAGATGCCTCTACAAAACAATCCACACATAAGTTTGTAAAACAAAAGCATATTTTCACACATATGCACATTGACTACTGTATAATAGTAACAGAGACCAAGTCCAGGAAATACAGTACTTTAAGTTACTTCAAATTAGGCTTTGGCATTATGTCAACAAGATAGCAATGACGGTGCAATTTTTCTAGGTACCAACTTCCTACAGTAAAGTCGCAATCAAAGAGTGACAGATAAACTCTGTGCAATTTATACATTGTTTATGCTGAGCAAGGTCTCTAAACAGTTAAAGTAAAGTCACTTTGTCTTTTGGAATTGCAAGCAGACATTCAATCATGTTTAAAGCTTACAACTTTGATGATGAATTTCACTGGTTAAAAAGGACTGTGAGATTACGAAACAAAGGAGATAGACAATTTGGAAAAATCTATATTTGCCTTTCCTTCTGTTAGATATTTCTTCATAAAACCTAATTTTCTGGTTTTATTCAATTTTCTGAATATGTATCCAAACAATTTTACGTATACATAACATGCCCTCCTGAAATGTCTGGCTGAACAACATACACTAACAATTTATCTCAGAAAAAAAAAACACACATCACAAGAAAATCCAGTTTAAATAAACGACAAAGAGAGATCCACTCCTTTTGACAGCTGTTGTTTTGTGCTGACGATATCGTTGAACCCGTGATTCACTGAAATGAATCAAGTTACGAATACAAAACAGTTGGTCAAACAAGCTACCATCTCCTGAGGATTATATATATTTTTCCCCAGGTACCTTCTAATCTTCTCAACTCTAAGCTATTGTCTGATTTAAATTTGTATATTCATTACGGTTACTGCACTTGTTTCACGATCATGGGTGGTAGTATGCGGGTGATGACTATGAGATGTAACAAGTAAATCACATTTTTGGATCATTTGATCAATAATTTGTATAATTAGGAGCTACTCTCACTTTAAACGTCTCTCAGGGTTCTTTTCTGCCGTCGTCGACTACATAAACGATCGACTATAATTGGTGCTGCCTGCAAAGTTCAACTCATTTACATTCCTTGAACTTTAAAATGGCTTAAAGCACTTTGGAGAAATGTCTGGTGTTTTACCACAAATTGTTGAAGACACACTTATAGATGAGGTGACTATAAAAGAACTGCAAGATATCAACAAAAGCATCGGTGATATATTGAGAAATTGCGGTACAATTATGTGATAAACACATATAATACCAAACTTGATGTGTCATTAGGGAAAATGTAGATAATAAGTATCAATAACTCTACCTATTTCAAGTCAAAACATTAAAGCTTCAAAGAATGGGAATGGGATGTCTACAGTCCTATTACACCAACATATTGTGATTCAATCACTGGTTAAGTGACGGAAAAAAAAAAACGGCGCACACTGCTGTGAGCCGAAATTGTACCTTCAGAAATGTAGATGTAGCAATATCTGCACTACATAGCAAAGGGAGTGCCATGCATTCTTGCTCCAACCTTTCATTTTCTTTTTCTTAACACCAGTTAACTTCAACTCTCACTCTGATGCAGAATAGTTTGTAGTTGGAGAGTATGGTTAGGACCTCACTAATAAAAAAACAGGAAATGGAAAGCAAAAGCCATTGTTTCCAAGGAGTGGTTCGGTAACTACTCACTATAGTTACATGAAATACTGTACCTCCCACATTTCCTTCCCCTCTAACTCAGTGTGCCCCTCCTACAGTAGGTCATTACTTCAATTTTTCAGCATCTCACTACTAACATTGCAAACTGGGAACACTGCCTGAGCAAAGCTATTTTGTTGTCCAAACTCAAATATGCCAGCAAAGTTATGAGCACATAATGAATACGGACCATTGAGTGCAGAGTATACAGACTCTGTAAAAATAACGAAAAAAAAAAAAGAATTTGGTATTAGATGAGGCAGGCGTGGACTACACCTAGATGGCTATGAAACAGTGTGCATGCTATTTAATCAAATAAACCTTTCAGCAATTTAGAGTGGCAATAAGAAAAGTGAGTGATACTCTGCTATTGTGCTAGACAAGACTGTGGTGCTGTTGGAATGGCTGGCAGAATTTTCAGCGAGTGGATGAGAGTGTAGTTGTTTTGCAGAGACAGGTAAATAAGGAGTGAAGAAGATAACAAAGCAACAGCTTGCCACAAAGTTAAACAGCCCAATAGGCACTGTTTATAATATCCATAATATTGGTCTTAAGGCTATTATTATTGTTTTAGAGTGAAAAATTTACCCTTCTCCTCTATTAATAAGCATTGAATTTCACAGGGTTGTGAACCTGTCAGTAGCAGAAACCTCATCAAGTTTACGACAACTCTGACCAACGGTTATGGAAATATGGCAGTTTTAAGATTTTTATATTTGACCCCATAACCTCATAAATATGCAAGATTTGGACACTTCTACGCACTATGACAGACCTGTACACCAAGTATAAGTTTTATCCAGCTTGCCCATATTGAGTTAGAGATTGAGATTTTACAATGATATTTCAACCAGCAACAGTTACAGAACAGCAGGATAAAAACATGTTGGCAGACTAGATAGACATTGAAGATTTAATTATGGGGCACTTGATTTGTTCATTAATGTATTGTATTATAGTACAGCAGCTGTGTGATGCTTATCTTGAGTGCACTAGGAGCCTGGGCAATGAATGCTAATTAAATGAAATCCCAGAGTTGGTTAGTCATCCAGTTGATAATTTTAAATCTGAAGAAATTGCATCAGTCAGTGAGAAAGTGCATGCATGGATTGTCATGTGATGATGTCTACCAGGGTACTACCTCACTAACATTTGTCAACATTCGATGAAATATCGTACCACTAGTAGAGTGGACTTGGAAAAGCTCTTGTCTAATTATGTTTCTTTCTCTGTGATTGATGTATGACATAGTACTGTATCTTCATATCATATTTCATGATATGAATAGTGCCCGACAGTACAGTATGTATCATCAGTGTTTGAAAATGAACTCCGAATGGCCTTCAAGGAACATCAGAGCTCAGAGGCACCTTAGAAAATCTCACAGTACTTTAGTGAGATCATGAAAAGGAACCATCATCTACCTGTGCATTTATTGATATCTTGGGTATGCATTATGTCAGGCTACAGTACATTGCGGAACATTGACCTTCCAGTATTTGACAATGTTTACTGAGAAATGAAAATGGATTCCATCACAGAATGTTGTGAAACAAAACCAGACGTTGACTTTGGTGAGAATACCTGTTCATTTAATCATGTCCAGCTGTTTATGGGTGAATGATGCCCTGCTTGACCACATCCTACCCATGAAATTGTCTTCATAACACAGGAATTTCCAGTCAAAAACTGTTGACAGAATTTTTCATTATCAGAACAGTTACACATTTACCTGTGCCACTTTTGTTTTTGGGAAGGATGCTGTGCCTTTTAGATGAGGGAGTTAGGCAATAGTTTTCACAGCAGCCATGGGACTGGTATTTGTAATGTCATTATGAATATTAAAGCGATGTCAGAGAGTATTTCTCATTTGCTAACTTTTGAAAATTAGTTCCAAAACAAAACACATTTGAGAAGTTCAGTGTGACATCAACAGTTGCATCACTTTCGTCAAGTTTAGGCACTGGTGGTACTGTGCTGCATGAACTTCTATTGCACTTAACCATACAGTACATGTTTCAGGACCAATGTCATGGCAAACAACTGTTGTAATTTGGCTATCATAAGAATATAAATTCTATCTGATGAATGCTACTACTACAAAGTTCTTTCTTGGGACAGCCTGGTTTGTTCAGCTATTTTGCCATAGTGGATAAAAATCTATTATTATTGTTTCACATGAAACACAAGTAAACCTCTCAACAAAACATTTGTACTCACTTGATTAGATGACAGCTATGCCATAGCTACGTGACTTTTTAGTTAACCATCATGATGCAAGACTTGACAACAGATTAATCAATCAATTATAGTTAGGCAAAACTACTACTGTCTTACACTGGCCCCTTCACAGCATTTACTTCAATGATAGAAAGATATTGTCAGAAAGGCGCCCTGGAGAATGTTTTTGTGCTCTGTCAAGATATCCATGACTGAAAAATTTTAGGAGATACTGATACTCTAAAAGGGTATTGCACTACATTCAGCATTATCCTGAACTTTAAAGAAATAATTGAAACGAACCCTGAAAATGCTGGAAAAAGAATTTAATTTAATGTATGAATTTCCCTTAATATATCCCTTGTACTAACACTGATCTTGCAATCATGCTCATTTACTGCTAAATTTACTTCCAAGAATCAAAATTACCTCGACTACGAGAACAAATTACATCCCTGAAAACAAGAAAATCTTTTAAAATTTTCAATCATTGTGACAGTTAGATCACCTGCGGTCCATGCTAACAGAAAAAGAGAATGAGAACATTGCAAAAACACATCTCTTAATGAAGCACTGGTTACCATTTCATCAACCACTTAATTTATTTCTCCTTGCATGAAACAGAATTTGGCACAAACGAGTCTTTGACAGTGGAAGTTTTGTACTTTCTACGGCGATTTCTGAGCTAGGGGGCAGAGTGATGTCGGCTGTTTTGAATAAGTAGATAACTAGAACAGTAGTAGCTTCATCACATCATCAGAGGGCAGAGGAAGTGAGAAGAATGTTGTCAGCCCAACAGAGACCCCCCTCAACGTCCCATATTAAGGTACATCGAAGAGAGCATTCAATCTTTTTGAGATGTGAGAAAGTAGTGAATTTCCAGTTTATCAGAGTTACGTCAAACATCACATAACTGGAATGAAAGCTCTGCAATCAACTTCTTTTGAGTGTAAAAGCGAAAGAGTTCAAGAACAGTAGTAAGTTAAGTCAATGGAAAAAGTGGATAGCCCCCCAACCAATGCTAAAAAAATCCAAACTGTACCTGATTTTTTAATCTACTGATGTCCACTTAGATTATCGCTATCACCTTAACACACTGTCTGGACTAAAATCAATGCACGTGAACAAACCACAATGCCATGACCAGAAACCCTTTGATTTTGAAACTACGCTACGATAAATCACAAGAATCATGTTCTTTAAGAGTAACCTACTGGTTCTATTCTGGTGATAATGTATATACATGAGGAACCTCTTTAAACAAAGCGCTACCTGCAGGCTTACAGGAATGTTTACATCAGCAGTAGATGTGTTTGTAATCAATCTATACGTTCTTCTCCAATCATTACCTACCCTCCCAACCTACTTCTGACATTCTTTATTGTACGTTTCCACTGCTTTGGCTATGCATTTGTATATACTATGCTGTGCTCAATTTAGTTCAAACAAAACCCTGCATTAATGACTTCACATTCCACTTTGACATTAAGTCTTAATTATTCCTTAGAAACTAAAAATAATTTGCATGTTGGTGACAGTTTTCCTCCAGATAACAGAACATCTGCCACTCATATCCAGGTAACCTAATTACTTAACTTTCAGGACATGAACCAGTTTTCCTCCTTCTCCCCCTTGCCATTTAATTTTCACTGTGCAAGAAGACCTGATGCTATTAAAACATACATGTACCAAAGAATAAATCAAGAAATCAAATCTAGAAAAAGATCATATTTCCCAGAGAGGCGGTTATCTCTAAAACCTATCTTCTTCTTTGCATTCATAAATCCATGATCAAAATTCAGTACAAAATACAACAATGAGAACCGTTTGATCAAAAGAAGACCTGATGGAAGGTTCAGAAATCCCCACCAGTCTTAAAGCAAAAGATACAGGCCATGATTTGCAACATCTTTAATGATATTTTAAAGACCAACTTTAAGAAAAGTTAGAACATCTAACGATTATAATTACATGCTAGCTAAACCTTTCAGCCATGAAAAAGATTATTGTATTGTATTTTCTCCATTCAATTCTACAACTACTTTACCTTCCAAGGCTGATGAAGGTGCTGTTTGAAGATAGTAGGGTGACTATGATTCTGTAGGAGGTATAGGGAGGTGGTATAAGACATTGTCTTACCAGGGCACATACCACCTGCTAAGACAACTCAATCTATCAAGTATTGCATCTGTGTTGCCTCACAATAACAGTGCACAAATCAAGTCATCTTTGTCGAGTGAGAAAAACAGTCAACTACGTGCTGCTTGGCTGGTAATGTTGTGGAGTAAGATTCTCATCGATCTTGTTGCATACATTCCAACATATACATTGTGGCATGTACAGCACCAAAATTACACCATATTATTACTAAATTAGCAAAATTCCTTTAGGTCTGGTATATATACTAGATAAGTTTATAGATGTTCTTCAAAATAACAGGTACCACTACACCACATTGAAAATCACTCATGAATGCAACTCTTCAATATATCAACTAAATTATGAAAGAGTTTTTCTGAAACTGTTAATTGTTCAGTAGCGTAACAAAACACAATTTGGCAAAAATGATATCACTAAAAAAAAACATTATTATGAGTACACACACATGGGGTTGCACAGGGTATTTACTGAGAACCAAAGAATCAGTGAACCATAGTCCAGCATACTGTAGTTGTGTATAGACGGCACTCTTGTTCCATTCTTATCTAGCACCAGACCTTCTCACGATACAGCAAACTTTCCAACCCACCAGTTTCGATGCTTACCTTAGGAGTAAACTGTGTGAGCCATGTGCAAGGTGTAGTAAGAACCAGCAAACCCCCGGATGCAACAATACCTGGCAGTCTCTCAAGAAACTTGTACGGGTTTGGTAATCTACATAGGAGGTTTGCAGCCACCACACAGCCAAACTGACCAAGGTTAGATGAAAGATTGCAGGCATCACCTTGAATAAATTTTGTTCTTGTTCTATCCTGTGGAGATCAAAACCAAATACAGTTTTAGAAAAATTAAAAAAGAAATTTAAGAAAGGCAGTTGAATCTAAGATTCCAATCAACACATATTAATACAAACCAGTACAGTGCTACAATTTAAGTTAAACTTGAGTAAGCACTTCCAATTACAACCAGAAAATTTAAAACAACAGGCAAAAGATTTGATAAAATCAAGCATAATTTTACAAAATAGTAGCATTTACTTGCACACTCGAATACAGCTAATGCAAAATGATAGGTTGCAGTTACTGCTTTTATTTCTGTCATTTCTGACCATCTAGACAGTAAGCAAACACTACTCACTCTGATTTATTACTGGCTTTTGTACATTAATCCCTGCAAGAGTTGAGACATTATGGGCAAACCTACCGTGATGATTATTGTAATCTACGTTTTCATTGATGGTATTTATACATAGAAATCAAAGTTACCAGTTCATCTGGAAAACAACAAGCAATTGATTCCACTAGCAATCATCCTGCTATCAAAGTCTGTAAACAAAATCAGAGACACAAATACAGACAGACATATTAACAGGGAACATTCTGTTCTGTTGAAATTTGATGAAGTAAATCTTCCATGGACTTGATAAGTAGAATTCAGGACTTTAATTTAACATGCTCCTTTAATCACAGCATGTCAATCTCACAGCATGTTGCATATCTGATGACCTTCATGATCACAAAAGCAGGTGTCAATTGATCTTTGAGGTATTTTTGTTGGGGAAAAAGCCATCAACAAAAGACTTCAAAATTGAATGAAATATTTTCCTGTCTTGTTGTTTTGCAGTTTTACATCATATAAAGAGGATACTTATTGGAACTTCACAATAAAACTTGATGTACAAAACATGCCATACTTGCTGGCACCTACTGTGTGTGCAAGGATGAAAGTGTGGAGTTGGGAGTTTCCTTTTGTAACAAACACAGGGAATGACAACAAATAGGGAAAAATTTGCAAAGCTATTTTCTGTTCTTTTTATCTTGTCTATCTCTTAAATCTTGAGTGAGAGAGCGCCTCAGTGACCACTGAATTCTTAGCAGTGTACAGGCATTGATTGTGGCAAGTTCCTTTCACTGCTTTGGACTGAATTGAATCCTTTTCATAGCCGAAATGCTAACATGGAATACTGTAGGTAAAATACTGAACTACTGAATTAACCCCAAGCTACTCTTTCAAGTGTAGTATAGTTGTTGTGTGTCAGTGTTCAGGATTTTTCAGTACTGTGCATGACTAGAGTAGAGAGTAAACAGTTAACTGCAGTATTAAGTGCTTCATCATATTTTACCAAGCAAGGGTATCAGTTTACCAACATAGTGATATTCAGTTCATTTCTTTTCAAGACTATCCACAACTTATCCATTCAGGCTTTAGTATACTAAAATTTGCATACAATGTGACTCTTCAGAGATCTTCAATACTGAGATTTTTTATTACAAAGAGGAAAATATCCCTCCACCATCTACCTGATGTATCCAATATTCTCTCTCTTCATAAAGTTTAGAGTTAACATCTTGTTTGCCTCTGTTCATCTTGCTAATGTTCTACAATCGACTGGACCACTCTGACCTTTGTATGTTTTCTTCACGGTTCTTTGATCGATAATCCATACTTACTATAAACACATGTTTTCTTCTTTCTAAATATTTTAAACAGAACTTAACAAAATTTTTACCAGAGCGAATCTGTCGCATACGAAATTACTTTTTCATATTTGAGCACGGCCCAGAATATGATCTTAAGTTCACAAGTATGGAAGAATGTGAAATTACTTTTTCATATTTTTTTTACTTCACATACGAAATTACTTTTTCATATTTGAGCACTGCCCCAGAATATGATCTTTAAGTTCACAAGTATGGAAGAATAGTAATCTCACATTCTAAATTTAACCTTCCATTGTTTTCTTTCATTCTTTGTTATTTACAAGCAACACACCACCAAATAGTTGTGTTGTATATATTCAGGGTGAAATGTGTATTTATATTAGCTTACAGTGCTTAGCTGTACAGTAGTGTGGAGAAAGTGCACCACTTGAAGGCCAGCCAGTAACACCTAAATAAATCTGAATTGCTGTGACAATAACAATGAAAACACAAATAACCTTCAACTGGCAATTCACTGCATAGGAAAGTTCTTGCATGACAACTAATTACAAAAGAATAATACAAATTCTCTCTTTCAGTGATTAAACTAGGCTAATTTGCATCCTAAATTGAAGATAACACAATGCCTAAAAATTGCTGAACTTTTTGTCAGATGGTGCCACCCACAAGAAAACAAAGCAATTAACAAGAATAGACAGACATCTTTCTCACCGATACTCTCTTAAGTTTTCTTTGTCGTTATCATCTTTTGTGAGTTCTTAAAATCTCAATAATGAACGATCAGTTCATTGCACACCAATGATTGCAGTTAGCAGGTTCAATGTAAACAATTTCCATAAAGACAGTATTGGAATGACTTTGAATGGTTTCAATTTGATCTGGAGGACTAATGACACAATTCCAGCAGTGAGTCTGCCCATCTGAGGTACAAAGAGAAAAACAGCTGTAAACTGTAAATACAGTCACGGTGATGCTATTGGTACTGTAGTTACACCTGCAAACAAAGCTCAAATTTCATGTTTTCTGATCTTAATTCTAAGTGCAGCAGACAGAGTAATCAGGCATGTGGAAGTTAGAGAAATAGAGAGGAATTGGACATAAGTGACCAGTTTAGTAGTCAGCACTGAGTTAATCAGGTATGTGCAAAGAAGAAGAGGGGCTGGTCAAAAGTGGCCAGCGTTAGTGGTCAACGTTTATGAGTTTATCAAGGCATGTGAAAAGAGGAAAAAAGAAAGGGGCTGGACAGGAGAGACTAATAATGTAATAGTCAGCACAAATGACATTGCTAAAGCTGTGTAGATACACACAAGTCCGATGCATCAGTTACAGGAAAGAGACTTGTTATTCATCTACATAGCGCTAAATGTATACATAAATGGAGACAGAAACTCATCCTTCCACTGATGTACAAAATGTTAATACATTTCCATTCTGTGTTTTGAGGGGAGGGAAGTGGTGGAGAAGGGGAGGGGAGTGCAAACATTTTAAATGCATGTACTTATTCTGTAGGATTTCAAGTGATGCAGATATTGTTCATTCAAAGAGTGCAAAAAAAAAAAAATCTGTACTTTGTATTGAAGTAACGATTTGTAGAAAGCTCAAGAAATCTTGACAATTTTAATGCTGTACGATGTTCGTCTTCCTTTTACAGAACTCAGATCAATTATTCTTTTAAGTTAATATTATGACAAAGACAATTTTGATTAAAAAAGAGATAACTTGAAATATTGTATTAATCTGACGAAAAAAGTAGACAAATCCAAATACTACAGACAGGATGTGTAGTCATACATACAGTTGACATGACATTGTGCAGACATAGACTAATTTAGGTTTTCAAAAGTTTTTACAGTTACCGCAGACATGTCTACCAGCATCAAATGTCGAACAATTCGCTTGAACGCATTGAGACGTACGATGAGATCAGCAGCTTATGTATCTGCTGGAAGCTGTAGACTTAGCATTTGCTTCACAGCGATGTTGGTACGTGCCACGCTGTATATACAGTACTGTGTCGTGAAAGTCATTTATAATTCAAGTTCATATTCAGGGTGTTGTATGGAACTGCTAGAGACCATGGATGGTGTCAAGGCAAACATGAATAATCAAACCCTTTCAATTTCCTGGACTTGAAAAGTAAGAAAAAAGTCAAAGAGAATCATGCAAGTTCTAATACCTGAGAAAAGTGCATCATATCCTCTTGCATGGCATTTTTGTCAGAATATTTGTTAAGGTCTTGCAGCGATATTCCAAATGCTGACATTTTAAAACTGAAGTGTCAATGTACCATTGTCAAATCATAGGAACCACGAACTGAGTATCATTATATTATACCAAAATATCAATATTGCACAAGAGAATCTGTTGGACTGCACAACTTTCAAAATTTCATAAACTAGGGCACCAACAGTGTACATGGAATCATAGACTAAAAATTCATGAACACTCGAAGATAGCCACTTGCAGAGTATTATTGTGACAAGCCATCAACATTGTACAGGAGAATATGAAGGAGAATGAAAACTTTGCAAAATTTCCTAAAATATACCATAGGGTTCATGGAAGCATGTGCAAGAAGCAGAATTTCACATAATGGGCCATTGGGCCCACATGGGGTTGTGGACTGAAAATCCCTGAATACCCTGAAGGGACCATTAACAGAGCATCACTTAGACAAGCCTTCAACTTTGTGCAATAAAATCTGCATGAGGAGAATCATTTTGCAGGAATTCATAAAATGGGCCAAAGGACCCACAAGGGCCCTTGGATCAAAATTCTTGAATACCCTAAATGGCCCAGCACCCAACGAATATTGTGTCTAGGTTTCAGACAAATCCATGAAAGCTGCAGGAGAGGAAGCATTTTGAACACTCGTGGACAGATGGATAGAGATAGATAGATGGATAGAGATAGAAAGACAGACAGACAGATCTATAGAGTGATGCCACATGATTGTATTAGCTTATACCAGAATGCTGGTATGAGCTAAAACAACATATTGCAGAAAAAGGAGATGTGTACAATGCATATCCAACACTAACTAAAAATCAAAGAGAGAACAATGTGTTGGATTTGCCAAAAAATATATCCCCGACGATGTTCATGCTTTCCATAGAAGTTAATTACTCTGTTAAGTCTTCCATGACTTCTGGACAAAGACCAGAAGAAAAGAAATTTCAAAGTCAAAGCCAATCTAACTCACTCAGATGGGAATAACTCTCATCAAGATCTTTTTAAGTGGTCAGTGCTAAAATGTGTTAAGGGTATATCTATGCAGTAAAGAGGGTGTTTCATGTAAAATAACACCAGTGCATTGGCAGGCTAAACACACACTCATTAGGCCCAAGCATTTGCTTACAGAACACAGGTAGTAGGTACTGCTATAGAGATACTCATATTCTATTGTGACAAAATATGGTTATCCTCTACAAAGTAAAGATGTTGGCACCAAATCAAAAAAATCTTCTCTGGCATTTAGACGTTAAATTATTTTACGGAATCATTCAACATATGCATGGACTGTTACTTGGTATGGTCTGTCTTCATCAAGGCTTTACTGAGTTTACACTGTGCAAAGGGTTGGGATTTCTGATGCCATTGTAGGGAGCTCCACGTAGCTAAGTCTATACTGACAGTACACTTCAGAGGATGAATACAGTACTAGCTGCAGAGACGCTTCTTTCACACATTGCTCAATGTGGGGATTATCCCTTTTTAGACATTAGGCTTTTCAACATATATGTGACAGTCATAGATTTCCTTGTACACAAGTCTTGTTATCATCTACTGATATTTCACATGTTGTGGTGACAGGAAACCCAGTGGAATTTCATAAATGTGAGTGTATTTACCATGTATATTGGTTGCTCTAACCATATGATAGTCAATGAACATAAAAATGTCACATTAAAATGAAGTGGCATTACTGGTAGGTGGTAAGGAAGATTAGATACACATTTATGTAGGGACCAACATGTTCACTAGGCACACTACAGTAGGAAGAAATATACTAG
>VJOZ01076507.1:0-11725 GCA_009801055.1 Stichopus horrens
CAATCATTAAGAAGATGAACTGTTAGCTTCTCTTAGAGCTTGCAGACTGTAGCTGCATTAGTAAACAAGTGAACAAAACTCTGAAGAGGTGTCCCTTTAACAGTAGTTCTATTCATGTGCAATATCTTTAAATTAAGAAAAACCGCTAGATGAGAAACACGATTTGTATTTGGCAAGTCCCCAATGACTAAAGTATATGTTCAGTGTTGGATTAAAAGTAATTTTTTATTACTTGTTACACATCATTACGTAACACGAACTTTCTTCAAAAGTTTCTACCATGTGCCATTAATGTACAATAGGTGTGATTCATGTTCACCTTAAAAGGTGATTTAAATGCAGAGACTCATTGTTTTATGTTTAAGTTTCAGTCTTCCTGTATTTTACAGAGCTGTATGGTAAATTTGACCTACCCAAGTTCTGTGAATTCTGTAAATTTGAAAGTATTGCACACTGTAGTTTTCACTTCATGCTGTATCAATGGTGGTACAGTATGATACAGTATTTACAGTCTTGCAACATACAATACTTTACCTTAGGCTGGTAGAAGCGAAGGAGTGACTGAGTAAACTGCTGGCACAGTGCAGTAAATGCCTGGAAAGCTCATTAAGTACTAACGTTCCACAAAAGAAAAAGATGTCCTTATTTTTTTTTAAACTTGTGTAATTTTGTCTGTAGGCCTATAATGTTTTTGGTGTCAAGAAATTAACAATGCACTGCTACACTACTCACAGCAACAATCTTGAAGTGTCTGTCGGCATTACCGCTCAAAACAATTTGTTTAAACTTGTCAAAATGTTTGATGTACAGTAATTCATCAAATGCAACTGCTGCACAGTTGGTGCTATATATACCATAGAGTTGAGTACATCATTTGTGTAGTATAGATCCCCCGTCCAATAGTGTTGCAGAACTACACCTCCACCAATCGCACCAGGTGTCGACCTCTGCACTTTACATGTCTCCTTTTCTGGTTGCCAAGTCATACCATGACACCATCTGCATGTCAATGTATGGGATGTACACTCACATGTTTCCTCAGAATTAATGGTCTGATATATATGGTAACATTCATGGGATTTCCTGCTATTTACTTTAATGAACAGTACAGCACAGTTCTGTACAGTACTGTAGTTGAGACCAACTTCCTCAGTTCACCACCAGTTCACCAATAGACAGCATATATTGTAGGTACTTGCCAAAGTCAGTGTGACACATACAGTACTGTAGTGCAGGGCATCAACTCCGATTCTGTAAATTTCTGTAGACTTTGAAGAATTACTTGATAGATTACTGTGTAGATATAAAGTACAGTGTCTGCTGTCATGGGCTACCTGTGCAGATATTCAGTGTGCATGAAGTTAATTACACACAGAATTGTCACCTTGACTGTAACATACAGGTAGTGTACTTTTGAAAGCAACTATAAGAGCACCAAAGGTGTGCAGGTGCACCTCAATGTCTGGTGATTGTGGCAGGGGATAATTTTGTACATTCTTTCTGGGGTAAGCCTATACAGTTTACCAATTTCACATTATCATTAAATTCCACTCAAGTAGAGGCACCTGCCATGATGGATGAGTGATGTAAGTATGGCTTGCAGCTGTCATGGCAATGTTGCCAACCACGACATGATCACTATGTCAGCCCCCGATGCCCTCACCATTTTGACAACTACTGTACTGTATAATGCTAGATACAGTAACTACTGACTGCGTGATCTCTGCCATGTATAGAGAAGAAAATAGAATCCACACATATGGCTTGAAACAAAAGAATCCCAAGACTGTGACATTATGAAAAGTACAGTTCACTGCGTTCTGTAGGCCTATATTCAAGATTGGCTTCCTTGAAAAGATGGCCATGTAACATGTCATATATATACAGTACTGTCATGTGACCTTCAGGTTAGCAAGTTAGTTTCATGCACGATTAATGCTGGTTAGTCATCTACTGTATTCTAGTCAACTTTGTGGCTCCCACCATACTGAGTGCATTGTCACTGTAGTAGACTGCACACTGTACTATACAGTATATATTTCCAGAGAATAGGTTTGAACAATCTCACAAAACACTGATCACTGAATCACCGAATATATATTAATAGACTGATCAATGACTACAGGACTGTACTCTTCATACCTTTCTGTAGGCATGCAGAATGACCAGTGCAAATGTTTGGAGACTGCATAGATGCTACAGTAGCTCTGTACATGCAATATATATAATACTGTACTTTTAAATTCAAAACACAAATGAAGGTCTTTTAATTTTTCTATGGTGTACCCATGGTAGTAGCATTCTCCATGAATCCTAGCCACAACAAAACTCCCCTTCCGTTTATACTGAATTAACTGTATCTACAGTAAGTACAACAGGCCTACTACAGAGCTGATCATGTTTAGTACATGAAGCCATAAGTGCTGAGGTATGACTCAGCAGACCACTTAATCTTTTAGAAATTAAAAGCAGCTTAGATAGAAATGATATTTTGATATACTGTATATATGGTACACTGTACAATATGAACCATATGCACAGTACGGCAAACTGTATTCAGCACATACCACTTCAGTACAAATAAGCTGTGAGTCATACAACCAGAAGTTTGATTTTAGTCATTTGTCAACTTACAATTTACTGTCTTCCACAGTATTTGCAGTATGATGTTTGAGTACAGACTGTGTAGTCATCTGTATATTCAACAGACTCTTGTTTTTATAAGCTGTGTACAGTATTCTGTACCTCAGTGTGCTTAACCACTGTACTGTACTATACAATAGACATCATGTGGTTTTTGCACTGTCGTTACTGTAGTCCTTAGCTTACAAAATTATTGCGTTCTGTGTTAAACTACATGTGAGTGTTCTTGAGTCCTAGCACCAAAAATCTGCAGATGACCAGCTCTAGCTGAAATATGGTTGTCCAGACCTTCAGACTTGTAATCACTTTATTGAAGTCTTATAAATTAACCTAATTTGCATATACCATATCCACATAGATCTTGAGAGAGAATAAATGAAACAGCAATGAAATCTATGCATTTAAAACAACAACATGTAAATGTGTCCTTGTGATAAATCAACCTGGAAAATAAAATTTATCAGTACTGTAAACTTTAATACCGTACCCTTTATGTTAATTTTTGGGAGGACAATCTTAGTTTGCATACATTGTACAATTCTCTGTGGACCACAATTTGATATGTAAAGTAGGCTACCTGCTCACCCTTATTTCTTTCTTACAGTGCTATGTTTTACATGCCTTTTCATGTTTCATGTCATGAGTTGATTGCTACTGTATTAGTGCCAATAATGTCATGAAGTCATTTACAGTGACAGTGTACTGTGTTACACTATACAGTATACACAAACTACTGTATACAGTAAAACAATGGTACAGCTGTCAGGAAAGGAATAGTTACACAGAATGGGCAAAATTGCAGAGAGATTGAAAGTGCTGACCGGTGATGGTTTTGTTCAACATTTACAGCAATAGTGTATTGCTATAATAACAGGCAGATACATGTAGTGATTTGTGTTACAGTAGTTTCAACCACTACTGATGAGTGCGACCACACGGTATCGTAACTTCATCGGAGCTATAGTATGAATTAGATACTCTATGTCTGCAGTGAAGAAGGTGTTCCAGTGGCAACCACTTCTAGCCACTCTACAGATCACGACTGAAGAGAATACATTTTGATACTTGACCACCACTAGGGTATTAATCTCGCAACAAGTACTGTACTGTTGTTCATGCTAAAAAGAGACTGACATGAGAAATCCACTTCCTTGTTAATGGCTGGTCTGACTTTGCGAGGGGAAGTAAATATAATAGAAACCAATCATGCAAAATATTGCACACCAGTATGCATCTGCAAGCTCTAATTATTTTGGAAAACTTTTCAAAATTGAAGGTATATCCTCTCCTGTTACCCCTCTTTCAGGCCAAGGATCACCAACCAGCCACCACTGCAAAATCAGATTACAATGGTCTTCCATTATCCTTGCACTGTACTTACAGTAGTTGTACTTTGCTATATTTGAATATGAGCCACTGCTCACACACAGAAACAGAAACATAACTTGCAAACTAGCCTCCTAGCTCAACTGGAGTAAACTGAATTACAGAGTGAATGATGAACTTCAGATCACATTTATCAAGCTTGCGGATAGCTAAGATCCTAACACAGAGCCCTAGCAAAATAGCATATTGACAAAAATTGAATATGGCATTTCTAATATGCAGTATGTACAATTTGTACAGTACCACTAATTTCATCAACCACTCACACATACAATGTTTTGAAAAGACTGAAAAATGAGAACAAATTAATAATGCAAATGCCATGCATCAGAGATTCTGCCAGAAACCCACAAAGATGGGAAGGGGGGTAATGACTAAACCATGATTCCAAATACAGTAGATGATGTCCTTCGGAAAAGTCACAAGTGGGTTCAGGAGAGAGGAACAAATTTGTAGTGAACAATTAAAAGAGACAGTAAGTTTTGAAAATTCCAACATTTTTGCAAAGTATCCTCCTTCAAGTACAATTAAAACCAAGATTATTGAATATTAACATTTTTATTTAATGAAAAGGGAATCCCTCTGGAAGATTCATGAGCATGTTTCTTTGTACTGTCTATCACCGGTGTAGGCCTACAGTACTGTATGTGCACACATTTACTGTTCTACCATACAGTATACTGTGACAAACTTGACTTAGCGATAATTAAAGGTATATAAAGAGATGAACTAGGGTATTGATGTTCTAGATTTGCAAACAAAAGATCACTGCAATCATACTGTGATATATTTTCAGTAAATTTACACGGGTCAATGAACTGTAACAAATTATTTAAAAACAACAATGTACAGTACTGTAGCTACAGTATTTTGCTACTCTCTGGAGTTATATTAACACATATCAATTTACTGTAAGTTTCATAACATAAATATATGTGAAACGCAAGCTATTTCTATTTTCTGACAATAATTTTGTCATTGTTATTACCAATTTCAGTGAATGCATGATAAGGGAGAAAAAATATTATGCAAATTGTGAAAATTCAAATTCTTAGCTTCAATTTGATTTCAAATTTGTAATCAATCAATGAATTTGAAATTTCTGGGATCATGTCCTGCTTTGCTCAGAACTGCCCGAGAAGGGGAGAGTGCAGTATGATTAATATGCAGGTTGCATGGTTGAGACAGTTTTTTTGCATTGAGGTGAAGTTTGCATTCCTGTGAAGTTGGAGAAAGATTCTCCCTTATGTGTCAATTGTAACATCATGGTTATTGGCTTTGTGATAGCTACTGTTACCCAATCTCTGGCCAACATTTGTAATGTGTGGCATTTTTCTCATCAATACGGTAATTCCATGATATTACACTGCTCACTGCAGTAGGTCTTTTGTCAGGTACTGAAGTCACTTTCTGTACCAGATTCAGATGTATATGTATCTGAACTGAATCTCCATGAAGCTGTGTTGCACTCCTCATGAGTTTGTACTTCTCGAAAAGCACTATTTCATGACCACAAATGCTGTGCACTGGTAGGTTCTGACTTTAACCTAAGTATTCACATTTAGGAGAATGGAATGGAGGCATTAGTCTAGTATTACAGTAAGCCACACAGTGCCAGTAGCGGTGTCACAGTGAAATTTACCAGTACTCTTGTCATAGTAGATAGGAGTGCATTTGTTGTGAGGAGACAGGTGAGTAAGTTGTCATAAATAACCAAACCAGGTGACTTTTGGGGTATTTACATAGTTTTGATCTCCATGTTCCTTTTGAAAATTTTTCAGGACCTTTTCGGGGTCGCACAAGCCCTAGCAGCAGAATTATTCGAGAAAGGTGACATCATTCTGTCCGGAAACGACATGTGTGAGATGACACCTATGCAACTCTATGCCATCACAGAGAGACTGAAATTACCATTGCCAACATGTGGTAAGTGTGTCTCCGTAGCCACAAAAATGTTTTCCATTCAGTGTAAACCCAAGCAGGACACATGTATAGTATGCAGTATTTTATTACAGTGGGCAAAGTGTGCAAAATGTGCAATTAATTCTTCAAAAATTATAATGTCTCCTGTGCATGTCCCATGTGCATTATGCATATTGAGCTACTCTGGCTTCTTTCGTTATTGCAATTTTGACAGGAAAGGGAATTACTTTTGTGTAGATGGAATTTTTTTTCTGATTTCTTGCCGAAGGCGGAAGGAATCTATGCGGTGGCGATGTTGTGTGTGCGTAGGTGTATTGGTGTATGTGATACTGCTTGTGAACACAATATCTTCGGAAGGGTAACCGTAACTGACATCATACTTGGTGTGTGGGTTTGCCATATGAAGTAGGTGATCTCTGTTGTTTCTGGTGGAGGTCAAAATTCATTTGAGGGCACCCTAGGCCAAAATGTAAAAACATGGAAACACGATTTCTCCAGAAGGGTAACCTTGACTGATCTCCTACTTTGTGTGAGGGTTGGCCATACTAAGTAGATCATCCCATTCCTTTTTGGTGGAGGTCAAAGGTCAGTTGAGGTCACCAGAGGTCAAAATGCAAAAATTTCGTAAACACCATGTCTCCAGAAGGTTAACCTTTACTGATGTCCTACTTAATGTGTAGGTTGGCCACACTAAGTGGATGATCCTTATTGTTTTTGGTGGAAGTCAAAGGTCATTAGAGGTTACACAGCAAAAACCTTGTAAACATAATATCTCCAGAAGGCTAACCTCGGTTGATCTCATACGGACAGTGTGGGCTCATCATTCTGAGTAGATGTTCCGTATAGGTTTTGGTGGAGGTCAAATGTCATTATAGGTCACCAGAGGTCAAAATGCCAAAAGATTGTTAACACAAACAATCTCAAGAACAACAGCAAACATCTCAAGGAGGGTAACCTTAACTGACCTTATACTTATTGTGTGGGTGTTGATACTAAGTAGATGATCCCTCTTGTTTTTGGTGGAGATCAAAGGTCATTTAATGTCATCAAGGTCAAACTAAAAGCCTTGTAAACACATTATCTGAAGAAGGATAATCTTAACTGATTGGATACTTAGTGTGTAAATTGGTCATTCTGAGTAGAAAATTCCTATTGTTGTTGGTAGAGGTCAAAGGTCATTGAAGCCACCAGAGGTTAAACTGTTAAACATTTGACATACAATATCTCAAGCAGGGTAACCCTGATTGATCTGATGTCAGTGTTTGGGTCAGCCATACTAAGAAGGTGATCCCTCTTGATTTTGATGGAGGTTAAAGGTCATTTAGGGTCAGTGACCTTTGACCTCAATAAAAACCAAGTTATAAAAAGCCTTGTAAACACTATATCTAAAGAAAGATATAAGTTAAACTCATACCTAGCATATGGATTATTCATACCGAGTTCACATGGGATGATCCCTATTATTTTTGGTAAAAGTCAAAGGTCATTTAGAGCTATCAGAGTCCAAAGAGTCAAAATTATGTAAACTATTATCTCAAAAAGAGAAATGGTGAGAGATCTCAGACTTTGCATGTCTATGTTAAATAGCAACTCCTTGCTAATATTCAGTAGTTGTGCTCTTCTGTTTTTGGTTAAGGTCAAAAGTCATATGATGTCACCACAAGTCAAAATCTTGTAAACACTTGATATAACTCAAGGAGGGTAACTGTGAGGGATTTCATACTTCGCATGTGCATCGCCCATATTTAAAGAGGCTCATTGAGTTGTTTTGTGAAATTCACTCAATTTTTCTAAACTGGCCAAGTTTCCTTCACATACTCATGACAAACAGTCAAACTAAAAGGATCCCAAAGTTTTACANNTTCACATAAGTACATTCACATGCACACAATCAGAGCAAGTAGCGGTCAAAAATTCGAAAAATTTGACAGTTTTCATATAACTATTGGATATGAAACTTGATTAATTATGCTAATTGTGAGTATTGTCGTGTGTCTGTATGCTTCAAAACCACCACAATCTTTACTGATATCAACTCAATGAGCCCCTTTAATGGATGATTTCTATCAATTTTTGCACCTGTATTTTTTTTTCTTTACTATCTCTGTTGGTATCAGAACATACTTGTTTGTCCAAAAATTTTGAAACACTCAAGGAACCATGAATGTAGAAGTGATATTGTGTTTTGAACCTTGTATGTACTGTTATGGCATGAAATAAATACCAACAGGAGTATTAATTTTGCTATCTACAGTGTGCAGGCTTCTTCAAAATTAAATGGCATGACTTTATTACAGTAATTTATGCTGTGTCTTTATTATATTTAATGCATTAGTGAAAGAAAATGCTCAAGGTACTATGGGAAACATTCCCACTTTACATACATACCGCACTGTGCTGCACTACATTTAGCACGTTTTGAAAAAGTTGCCAAATTAGGACAAGCATTATCTACAGTACAGAGAAATCGTTTCAATGCCTACGAGAAAGGTATCGCCCAAGGTTACTGTTAACTACTTTTTTTCCCCCCATTTGATCTTTTAGCTCAGAGCCATTTCATCAAACCAGGTAGGTACTGTATTCCTTCCATGGTGAACCGCAAGGAGGGATGGCGGCACAATATTTTGCACCTTATACAGTAGAAGACACTTCGTTCTCCTCTGGACTCTTGTGTTCTATCAGGCATTTTGTAAATCAAATCAAAACGAGTTTTTTTATTTTACAACATTTCCCCCAAATTTTCTTGGTTAGTACAGCACTTGCAAGATTGAGATTTGTGGCTTAAAGCAGTGTGCGCTGTTTGAATGACAAAGCCTTTATCATTAGTCATCCATTTGTCTCTTTTACCTGATACCAATCTGGAAGATAACATTCAAGCCATTTTTCTTTTGAGAGAAATTCCATTAATAAAGAAAAGAGTAACTTTTTTTTTGTTTGGCTAAAAAGTTAGCAGAACTGGTCTTTGTGGTAAATATACAGCACTTACACAGTATAAATATTACAATAGACTTCCATGGAAACGTAAATTTCTTTTCTTCAAAAAGTTGGCTATATTTTGAGGAAAATACCATTGCACAGTATTCGTTAAAGCTTTTTAGAATTGTGAGAAGTATAGCCATTCCTGTAGTGTACTTTTGAAAATGCAGAACTCCAGCATATCCTGCTCTCAAAGAACCAAAGGGGCAGGAAGGCAACATTTAAGGAACTTGTTTAGATTTGAATTGAGAGCATGCTGACCAAGTAGGTCATGATGCAATTCAACATATGTACAGTATGAAGTTGTTGTTTTATCATTCTGAACATGGCTGGAAGTATCCTGACCTTTTGCATGTTTAAAAGTATCCCTGAGTTGGTTTCAACAGCTGGATTTTTGTGTGGCATGTATGTATGTAATTCATCTGTAGTGTATCGGTGGTGTTAATGTGATATCGTTCAAATGCCTCCAATGACCGCAACACAACTACACGTGAACTGATTGCACTATTTGAATTTGTTTTGAGTGGATTGGGTTTACCCAGGCTAGCAGATCCAGTACAAAGCCTTCACATTGTTAATGAACCCAGCAGATGGCTTTTATAGCCACTTCATATGAGAGGTTTTATTGTGCCATTATAGTAGACACAACGTTGACATGGTGTTTCTGGGGATAATTTGCATTGTTGCATAGCTGTGTAATAGTCCAAGATAAAAGGAACTATGTTTTTCTTGCTATACTGCAACATGTTTTCATTTGATTTCTATGGTGCCCTTTGGATTTAAGTTGTCAAACAGAACTGAGGCAAAAAAAAAACTTTTGCCAAGCTGCAACCTTTCTTTTTAGCTGCAACTTGTGGTTTCTTGTTTATTTGATTTGTTTCATTTATTTCATCGCAATTTTGTTTCTGTGACTATGATTTTTGCTGCTTTTTTATTCCATGCTAGCAATTACAGTACTAAGATTGTGTTATAGATCTGTTTTACAGTGTCAAACTGTTCCATGCAAAGTGGACACATGCAGTCTTTGTGCTATGCTATCATTTGAATAATTTGACCCTTGGAAAAATTGTCTGCAAAAGCAAGAATTTGTGTCAGACGCGCATGACATTTTGTTCCTTGAAAAACAAAAATTGAAGGAACAAAAAGTCACACAGACAAGAAAAAGAATAGCTTCTTTGTGTCAAATAAAGAAATAAGTCACACTTGTTTGTCAACATTTTCTACTTTGAGTGTTTTGGCTATTTATGTGTTTTGTGAGATATGGGTAGAGTAGGCTGAAGTTTAAGTCAGCCAAATTTGCTTGCTTTTCAGTGTCACATTCATGAGCAAATAGAGACCAGTGAATACTGTGCTTTCTGCTGCAAATGCCCTGCACTGATGGGTTATGGCATATTAAAAGCCTCTTAAACTTTGTCTGAGATGCTTCACTCAGAACATGCAGAGTTAAACTGTGGAAAACAATCTATTGAAAGTGTGTTTATATCTATTACCATTTTTGAGATATGACTTTTGAAAGTTTGATGAAAAGACAAATACTGTATGATGATGTGGAGTGCTGCACAGTGTCAGCGTTCCTTTTTAGGCCTATATTGTAAAGGCTTTACACATTGGCAAGTGATATCAATATTTTTAAACAATTAAATATACATGCCTCCAAAACAAAGCTCTTGTGGCATATAAATTTCTCAGTTGTCCTCGAAATAAAGTTTAAGTAATTAGTAAACACAGGATAACAAAAGACATTTCGTATGAGTCCATCCCATGAGATCACAAATGTGCATGCGTAGGCAGCGTAACACGTGGGCATTCAGGTGTAAGACAGAAATTCGTCTGTAAAATTGTCAATATTTGATGGGTTTTGGTGGAATTGGCGGCTCTTTGCAACATGTTCAGTAGTTCACACAGCCAACACAGTATTCCAAAATGTCATTTTCATGTCACACCACTTTTTACTATACAACAGTTAAGGAATGTATATCGGTCAATTATGTACAGCATCAGCGGCTGCAGTTCTATTCCACGTAGTGTACCAACAGAGGCACTCCAGGTGGTAGTTTTGGCTCACAAATGTTTTGGCAGAACAATATGTGATGATAGATGGCCTCTCAGAGGTGAATGCAGGTAACTTGATTTCTGAAAGCATAATTCTGAACTTGTCTATGTGCATATTGGTCAAACCGAAATCCAGACATTTAATGGTCCACCTCTACATACAGTAAAAAACCAAGAAGAACAACATGTCTGCTTTGGTCAAGATTCTTGAGTATATCTATTGGATAGTCAAAAACAGGCAGTGGTTTCAGGTATGGTATGGTGCAGTTGCTTTAAAGGTGTTTGTGACTGTCACTCCTGTTCGTACTATGCACTCTCCTTCATATTCTCACTTTGATCTCTTACAGGTTCAAGCGATGCTCGCAACGACATCGGACACGTCATGGATTTCTTGGCAACCTTGAAATATTTACGAGTAAGGCAGAGGTTGTTATCCACATTTCACTGTATGGCCCATCTGCTATTAGAATGGCTAGCTCTAAAAATTGTCAAACTTCCAGAAAAATATATAGGTAGTGAATCCCTCTGAAATGGTTTCCGTATATGCTACTACATCAAATGTATGCTACAGTTATTTTACTGATTTCGTAGGTATTAGTGTTTCTTTTTGGTTAGATGTGTGAAAAGGGTATTACCTATTATTTTTGATTCCTTGCCGAAGGCAGGGGAATCTATGCAGTCCTGATGTCGTGTGTGTGTATGTGTGTGTGTGTGTGTGTGTGTGTGTGACGCTGCTCGTAAACGC
>VJOZ01076527.1:0-15531 GCA_009801055.1 Stichopus horrens
CTTTAATCTTCCAAACTTAAGTTTTCCTACCAAAACTGACATCACTGTCTAGACTTCCTTGGCTTTGAGAATCTGGAAATGGTTTGCAATATTTTTCTTCCCATTTAGGTGTAGATAGTTTACGATTACTTTCAAAAACTTTTGTCAAACTTTATACCTCCTTCAACCTCTCTCTGTGACTATTTGAAGTTTCAAACATCTTTGCTAGGTCTTCCGCAGATGATTTGGAAACCTTCTCGGCACAGACAAACTGATAGGCAACATGCCACCTGGAAAGATGTTCCAGCTCCCTCATTACTTTCTGATACTCCAGGTAAGATGCTCGCTCCTCCTTCAGGCGATTCAGGGTTGGTGCTATCTCTTCTTCCAGTATCTGTAAGATGGACATAGAAAGGAACCTAAACCATCAACTAACCGCAGTCAAACAGTCACACTGAAGAGCTTAAAAAGTCTGTTATAGAGGGGTGGATTGACTCGTACACACAATTTTTAACCAGCGACCCACCTCTGACATTAGCATAAATGTAAACCTAAACCATCGAACCTAGGTTCTCAGGACTTTTTCATCCCCAGACCCCATAGGATGTTCCATATTTTATCTTCTGATTCAGTCACAACTTTTACATTATGGGAAGCAGATGATCTTATTCAAATTATAAGAAACTGAAATTAAAAAGTGAAATTGTTACAAAACTATATTACCACTGTATGCCTATTTTTGAAAATATAATCTCCTCATCAAGGTATGTGCCATACATACAGGTATAAAATTTAGTATCATGGAGTTATTATTTGGTGCAAAAAATGAAAAAAAGATTTTTGTCCGGACATAGAATTACAAAAAAGCATCAAATGAAACAAAACAACAATTACGAAAAATGTGTAAACATAATTTTACTTCGCTTTTGTCGATGTTGAAACTGAAAAGAAAATATACATAAAAGCAATGTGAGATATTTTAGACTTACTGACCCAATTTGTTAACAGTGACAAAGTTCAAATCGCATGTGATTTGTTTGTAGAAGCATAACATGTTTAAGTCTACTCTATTGTAACAAATTACTAGCGGTGAATCAAAGGAGACTTTGTCTGCTGCTTTGACTAGGAAAATTAGACAAGCTATGAGAAGGATTACTAGTTTAGGAGAATGGGTTGTATGATTTATAGTTTTATACTATGCGTACGATTTTCCGTTCGATTTTTTCTAAGCACTTTAGTTTTAGTTTAGTTTTCTACCGAACCCTATTTCTTCCCCACAAGAACCCTTTACGGATCCCCAAAGCTTTACATACTTACTCCCTGGAAATCCATGGATCCCACGTTGAGGATGACTGCCCTAGAATAACCCTAATCAGGATCACTGATTGGCTTAAATCTTTTTCGTGCCAGTAAATTACCTTACATTCGTCTGAACAAGTTTTGACAAAGAGACACTTCCTTCTTACTTCACAGAGTGGTATGCATGTACAAGCCCACTGACTTTCCTTTACTTAGGAAAATATACAACCAGAATTTTCAAACACTGTAGCTGACATTTTGTTTTGGGGATGTCCATTTCATATTTTGCTATTTTATTTTATATTTGTGAGTCAAATCAACTCCTCTGCAAAGTCATACCACACCCATGGAGCAAGAAAAAAACAAACATAATTTAACAATAAAATATACTGTGATGGCTTGATTATCAGTAGTTTGAGCTAAAATGAAAGTTAAGAGCCTAATGCACTGACAATTTCCTACAAAGACATTGACAATACCTATGGAAATGGAAAATCCCACGACATTGTTGCACATGGAATGGAAATATTGAAGACTGTAAGTTGAAACCTTGATAATGGAATTTTGTGACATGTGGAAGTGGAAAATCTGTGACCGTCCATACAGGTATACAAATTGAAAACATCTACAAGGAAAGAATGCAATTAATTTCAAGGGGTTGAACTGAGAGCAAATGACTGTCAAAGCTTAGAACTGAAAATTATATTGAAAAATGTTCTGCAGATGAATACTAAGATAAGAGTGTGTTGAATTACTGGCAAAGAAAGAGCAACACTCTCACATGTTTGAAGTCATTTATATGCAGCTCTTGTCTGATGAAATGTCTGCAATTTGAAAGCAAGAGACCTGCAAGAATACATATGATCATTGGTATCCTGCAGTTAACAACATAACCCGGCAAAGAAACTTTACTTGTAAATGGAAATTTAGGCAGAGGGCATAAATAACAAATGTGGGAGTGGAAACTACTGGCCCAATGCAGGGAGACTTTTGTACTTTTTCCACAACTTTACAAAACACAGTTTTTACGAAAAACTGTCTCTAAATATTGAGCTCTGGTGTAGTAGGAGTAGGGAGATGATAAAACCACAATGGACATCCACTTACAGATTCAATTTCCTTCAGTTTGGCATCTTTCTTCTCAATAGTCTTCTGAGCTGAAGTTCTTTTATTCTCGTACATTCTCGTTCCAGCGGCTTCTTCGATCATTGACAGGATCTAGATGAATATAAGTTAAGGTTAAGGCTGCATTATACCTTGGCGTTGCATGACTGAGGTCACCTACAAAGTACAGGTACTGTAGCTCTCTTAGAGCTGTATCACATCTCATTGAAGACGCTGTGGTACATGCTGTACAGTTTACATATGTCTCTGTACCTGTTTTGCACAGGATACCAAAAACATGTAACTTTAAAAGGGCTCGCTGAGTTGGTATTGTTTATTTTGTGCTGAGTATGAAGAAGACTGCCATGCCAATAATTCTTTATTTGTGTATCTATTCCAACAATTACTGAAAAGGTGTAAGGAGTTACTCATGTGCAGGGATTATTCCTTTGTATGGCAAATACCATATGGAAAAAGTGTCTGGTGAGAGGTTTGCATTACAAGTGATTGTTTATCATTCATTATCATTAAGTAGGACAACAACCCTTTCTGCCATTCAAATTGGCCGACAAACTCAGTCTTGGGTTGCAAGCTCATTCATTAGAACAGTGTGGGAGACAAATAACGTTAATGTTTCAAAAGAAAAATGATGTCATACCTCAGGTGGCTTCATGTTCAGCACTTTGGTAATCCTTCCCTGTAGATAACAATCAATCCAAATTAATTTTAATTTGATTATTTCACTAAAAGTTGAAAGCTTCACATTAATATGCAATGTGATTTCCTAGTTTTAGCAGAAAAAAGAGAACATGTAACACAAATACACAATGCCATTAAAAGAGCAGTATGTTCAAGATTGCCAAGCACATCATGATGAAATCGAACAAGTACTGTAACAACACAGGAAAAACAAAAAAAAAACATTCATTATTTGCCTTCTACTTGTACTTGCTACGACTCCAAGTACTGACCCATTTAGACAGGCATTATTGTCAATAAATTAACAAATACCACTGTCATCATAATCGGCATGAGAAAAATGTTCTTCCGAAAAAGCTAACAAGTATAGTATTTAGTTGCTTCAGGTTTTTGTCTGTAACATGATGAGGAGGGGTGGAAAAGAAAAAGAAATCATATTGGCTTGCTGAATAGAAAATATTGAGTATCCCATTGAGAAAGGAACTCTTCAAATATTAGCTCACTGAAATGATATCTATCACTTTGGAATAACGAAGAAACAAAGGAAAAAGAAATGTTTTTGCAACCTACCTGCATAATGAGAAAGTGAGGATTGTTGACATTCAGTTGAACTGAACAAAATAGATCATGTACTCTGCTGTTGTTTGCATTGGACCCATTGATGAGGTATTTGTTTCTGCCACCAATTATAACCTGTACAAACAATGTACATGCAAAGATAATTGACATGTTTATAAGTACAGTATTATATCCAGGAAACTATGACAAGAATGACCAGTGAGACCCTACTGGTTCTTGTCATAGTAAAATGTGTTGTATTTGTAGGTGGTAATTGCACCTTTCAAGAGCTCTGTATTATAGAACAGTAAATTACACAAATGTCATACTGTTTATCCAGTCACCTCAAAACACTAGCTTGAATTGATGTAGGTATTCCCTATTCAGGATCAGGATATACATACTGAAACAATGCCACTGTATGCATGAAGAGTGTTACATAATTCCATGATTCAGTGCAAAGCAATGACTTGTCGTTTGATGTTACATATTTTGCCACACGGAGCGATCAAACTGCTAGGCAAATGTCTAGCAGATGCATTCTACTTGCACTGCAGAAACTAAAGAAGGCTTTAAGACTGCTGATCAATGCAAGATGTGAAAGCTAAATAACTTCCTGAAGTGGTCACCATAGCAACATTGCCAATGGGTCTACCTATGACAGAGTTAGGGATTGGGTTATTATGTTGTAATGTTCTGTTGTAGGTTCTAATGCCAACACTGGATAAATCACTTTGTTATGGTATGTTCATGATGTGATATTACCACTCATGGACTGACCAGGGACAAAATTTTTTGTAAGTCCTGTTCCCAGGCTGGCGTTTCAGATGGGTGTAATTACGAGGACTACAGGGCAACAAAGGTTGTTCAGACAGTAAAATCATTTGCACTTGACCCAAAGAAAGACTCTTTGTAGAACAGATCAAAAGGTCAAACTATGATGTACATGATCTCGCAGTAAATATACACAGTAGAACACAATTGTGTACATGGAGCAACATCCTGAAAAATATACATTACTCAAACAAATGCAACCACTTTTTTTTTAGGACATTTTACAGTTACTTTAAGAAGGAGAACCACGTTTCGCACTTCAGTTTCCCTTTGGCAACCAGTGACGCAGTAAATGTGTCGAAGACGAATAAATGCAAGTATTAAACAAATGACGATAGGAGAGGAAGGGTTAAACGTTACATTATGGTTACGTTGCCTAAATCTGCTCTCTTACCTGTCTCGACACTGTTATCTCATCAAACGTTTCATAGCCAAGGGGACTTTGACTTTTATTGCGGTTGTCAAAGGTGACGGTGACAGTTGCTTTTGTTACACCAGCTTGACCACCTTTGTAGACTAATTCTTGCAGACTCCCTGCTCGAACCTACGAAGGAACAAAAGCCTCAATTTGCAGTCAAGAGCATTTGTGAATAGGTGCCTCTACTTGCCTACATACTGTATAGACTACCATAACGTTTTGGCAATTTGGATAGTTACTGTTCTAGGCCGTTTTTAATTTGCCAGACTTGCCCAGATTTAAATGTGACATACAGTAGCGCACCTGCGTGTACACTTTGACTATTAGCGATTATCAGATGAAAGTTAAACAAGAGTACAACATTGAGAGCTGCCATATAACCTAAAAATACACCTACACAGTAGGTGCTAACAGTCAGTGTAATGGCACATAGGTTTTTCAGCTGACAAACAGCATGGTTTTCTCAAGTGACATACTCAATAACGAGATCAACAAATTTTAATATAAAAAAACTGAAAATGAATGCCTTTTTATAGTGTCTTAGAGAACCTCTAAATCTAATTTGATCTCTTGTAAATAGTTAAGAACTGAGCAAAACTTTGTCCTAAGATGTGAACTGTGTTCCGTGTTTCTTCATATGTCACATTTTCACTATACCGTAAGCAGCAGACTAGCAAGAGTAGCACTAATTAATCAAAACAGCCATCATATACATTTTAATCTAGCAGGTGCAGAATTATTAAAAAGCAAGACGGTTATGAGGACTACTTTAGGTTTAGTTTTATAAAGTGACATTTCCCAATTAGGCAAGTACATGAAGCATAATGAGGGTATAGATTGGAGTGTAAAGTTCATTGTCTTGTTTTTCTGTCCACAATGCACTTTTGCAGTTTTACCGAAATCTTCACATATTTTTTATCAATTTGAAGTGTTTCGCAGTTAGAATTTCTCTCCCTGTATACTATGTTGTGTCGATTTGTACTAAACGCAGCTTTCCATAGACCTAAGTTGTAACCCAGGCAAACTTAATCTGAAATGTTGGTATTCCATTTTTTCAGGCAACAAAAAATGTTCACAGTTTGGGATGTAAAAAGCTTATAAAAGAATCATATTAATAGCACCTGATATAGGACTGGTATTATCTTAAAATGACACTCAATTACATTAAACTAGTTTATGTTGGAGATAAGTGTCTCAATCTAGGGGGTGTGTCAATTAATTTAGGATTTAAGCAACCATACTTAAATGCCCCAAAAAATCCAAAACACTGACTAAGACGTATTTTAATAGTGACAAAGGACTAGCTGACCCAGTACTACCTCTTGTTCTCTTCCAAATTACAACTTTAGGCAAAACTGAGCAAAACTTTCTCCTAAGATTTCTGCTGTGTTAGGCCTGACACACTGTGTCTTTGCCACTTAGGTGGATTCGGTGATACAACTGCAGAATACCCTGCCAGCAAACATCTACCACAGAGATATCTGGGGAGACTGGGGGTGCAGTTGCTGTAAGCGAACTACTGATAGACAATGAGGCTGTGGCTGGTGCTAACTGCCACTCCACACCAGATTGGAGTTTCAGTTGACTTTGACTATAGTCTCCAAACTACAAATAAGATATGAGGTACTTTGATAAATGATCACTAGGGGACATGGGCTCCACTCCAGATTGGAGCTTCAGTCAACTTTGAGAGTAGGCCTATTTTTTCATAAGTACATGCAAGATGATGTACTGAATTTTTTCAAATAAGGATGGTGACCATCACTCCCCTCCAGGCTGGAGTTTTGGTTGACCTTGAATATTGCTCAAAATTATTGGCAAGATGATGTACAGTATTTTGGCAAATGACCATAGGGAGTTGTGACTCCTTTCAGTCAGTCTGCTTTCCATTTCTACCGACGATAGCTTCCTCCTCTATCTGGAAACACTGGCCGTATATTTTGACAGTGTTATATACTCCTTGAGGGATGATTATTGGATGAAGTCTTTGACAAAGCCTAGCCTAGACTTAGCGGACTCAAACTAGATGCCGAATACTTGTGATTTTGTCCTCAAAATAACACCGTGGCCTACTAGGCTAATCCTTTAAAATTAGCCACTGGACTGCAACAATGCGCAATAACCTGCCACTGGGACTTTGTAATATTCTCAAGGTCTTCTTTGTAATTGACCAGGGTTTTCTGCAATTACTCTGAAGTGTGAAAGAGGTCTGTGGCTAGGGAAATTAGGGCCTAGGACAAGGGCTGCTAATTACAAGCTGTTGCTTATTCTGACCATCTTGTCAATATTTACATTAAATTGAAAATCAGGGAAAGAAAGAACAAACATAAGGTAGTTATTGAAAATGTTTACACTAATTACTTTCATACCAAAGAACTATTTCATCATGATTCATTTTAAGTGGCATATATTTCCATGAACAAATATGCTGTCTTAGTGACCTTCTCCCAAACATGGATTTCCACAAAATTGCATAAGGGTAGACACATTGAACATTGTAAGTCCTTTGCTTTATGTAGAAATAGAACAGCAGACTTTTAATGCAATTCTCAAATAACAAATTTCGTTAAGGTCATTTATATTGCAAAATCTCAATAAAAATTGTTCCTCTCATAATCTGTGGGGGTACATGGGGGAGGTCATATTAAGCAACAGGTAGTTGGCATGTGTTGCTAATTCAGACTGCTAATTAATATGCAGTGCTAATTTGCATAAAGATGAGGCAAAGAAATATTTTAGTGCACTGTTGGAAGAGAGATTTGGTTTTACTTCATGTTTTATTGCTTCACAAATTTTCACTCTGTCTAATGCCATGTGATGACCTCATATTTTGGACTCTACCAAATCTCACCATTTCATCAGATTTCATACAAAATGAAATAGTGAACAATGCATATTGCTGTCAAACCCACTGCATATTTTCAGGATTGAATGAAAATGTACCCAATAAGTAAGCCTGAAGTAAAATTTTACAGCACAGGTCATAGATTAGTTTCCGTAGCTTACCATTCGACAAAAAAGCAAAAAAATAAATAGGAGATTATTTTTCGTTTAGGGTGGTCAAAATTAGCAACAGCGTCATCTAATCTAAAAGCACAGTGATCATAAGCAATAAAAAGTTGGGGGTCTAATTTAGAATCAGTGACCACCATTCAAGGTTATTGATGATGGTTAGGATTAAGTTTTTGATNNATACGTCACTTCCCGTCACTGATTTTAAACTTGTAGTACCAGAGTTTGAAGTTTTTTTGCAATCAGTTAATTGAAAGAAGGTATTCATTTTAGATGTGAACAACATGTCTTAGCCTAGTAGCCTACTATCATAATTATAGGCTTACAATCTGTTGTCTACATAATCAAACGCGTTTGTCTTCAGCAGTCTAAAATCCCTCCAACCCACTTTGCTCTAGGTTTACACTACAGTACAACTTATTGTCAGGTAATTACAAGTACAACTACAATTCAACAATTTCACTTTTGCAAGGTCAGATTGGTTAGGACGTAATCTTACTGTGACCCAGCCAACCTGAGATCAAACGCCAAACTTTCCGACTCTGAGGTTCATTGCTTCCCTGAAAAGCAATGATGCAATGGTGTTATCTTATCCACCACAACACCACTTAGGCCTATCACTAAAAATATGTTGTTTTGTTAGGTTGGATGAAGTAGCAACCCAGAGTGCATTTCATATCATTCATACGCACGCCAAACTCCACACCGAAGATCTTCAGACATTCAGTTCTGAGTGCACAAAATGCAGAGTAGGTAGAAGTAACATCAACAAAGCTAAAAAACTGCTATACTACTTACTAGGGCTGTACATGTCCCTGTCGGTTACGCTACTCGTCATGCCATTTTGTAACGGTCATACTGTCCTATACTTCACACGTTCACTTGTGAATGTTATGGGCTAGGGCGACGTAGCATTAGTTTTAGGCAACTTGAACTTTGAAGCAGCACAGCCTAATTTGACTAGGCTATGATCATGTCTGACTAGGCTGACTTGACTAGTATTGTTCATCATTAAGCCAAGCCTGTCAGAATGTTGTACTGTAGCCTAAGTTGTAAGTGAATAGTGTTGTTACCTGTGTTAAGTTACTGATTCCAAGAAGAAAACAAATCGCATCTAATATGTTGGATTTTCCGGAACCATTTAAACCAGTGATGGCGTTGAAAAGATGATCGAAATCTCTAATCTCAGTTCTTTGAGCGTACGACTTAAAGCCGTCGATTACCATCTCTTTTATGTACATGATGGTTGTTTTTTAGTTGGAAAACAGGAGCAACATAGCAATACTTTGCCTTACTTTGAATCTGGCCCCGAATATTGCGCACTACTAGCTTACTATAAGTTAACGTTATGGTGTTAAGCATGCTGCACTGAGCCTATTGCATGTCTCAACAATCGAAAAAGGCGCTATAAAAACCGTTAACACTTTCTGCGCATGCGTTAGTACAGACTGACTAAGATGGCGGCGCCCACAATCTCGTAGCATACAGCTGACTGGTGTGTTTGTGCATGACGGTACACGGTATTGGACCACGACCAACAAAATTTTGACGATATTTTTCTAGGAAAACATCGTAAATTCCCATGCTACATTAATGTTTCAGTAATGTAGGAATTAACGATACGGTGTCTACCGAAGCGGTTACGATTGCTCTTTGTTACCGAGAACCAATTCTAACACTTGACTTCGTTTAACTACCACAAGTTAGCCTAACGTGCGGCCTAGCCTAACTCACCGTTAACAACAGCTACTGCTATTGCTAAGTGCTATTGCTAAGACTGGTGATAGTAAGTGATAGTATTAATAGTAATGTTCAGTTAGCACATAATTGTAGGCTTAGCCTAACCTTTGTTCAAGTTTTACCCGGAAACTGTGGAATTAAAATATCGTAACTTGAATCCAACTGCAGAATTAATTTGTTAGAATCAGTGACCGGTAGTGACGTATTCTCACTAAAATCCTTGTTTTTGCCTAATTTCACCCTAAATTTATCCCTAACTCTCAACTTCAACCATCATTGGTTGTTATTTCAGCTAAAGCTAGGCCTATATAGCTTGCTACTCCTTCAACTTGGTTTATTCTTATCAAATACTTAATCTTAACCATCATCAATAACCTTGACTGGTGGTCACTGATATGAGCCATTAATTTTTGCAAAATGTCTATTTTTGTATGTTAATTTCAACTTAACGCAAGCAAGTTTCGTCACATTTTCTTTTTACCCTCTTGAAGCGATAGGCCTATGTGCCAAACTTTCAAAACTCAAAAGACAGTGTTTCTAGTGCGTCGGATTTCCAGCATTTTGCTCCAAATCTGGAGTTACTTTTGGCTAGGTACGTAGTTGACACTGTGCAGTATTGCTGAATTTGTTCCTTTTCCTCATCTAAGCCCTGAACAGCTTGCTTCATAGTAATCATAGTTCTCTGTAAGATTTTCTGTTGGATTGCAAACTAAGTAATTTGCATATAACTTGTTTTTAGGCTGGGACGGTGCATACCAGTAGGCCTATTCATGTCTGTTCTGGTACTGAGGTAGTGGTGCTACACATTAATGATGCATCATGCATCCTTGTAACCTTCTAGGATTACTTTACAAATTAACTGGTACTGCTGAAATTCCTCAGTATCTGTAACATTTTAAAAAGTGAACAGTCATTACCCTTGGATTGTATATCAGCATTAAGTGTACTAAAAGGGAATTACAAATTTGTCCAATTGCAAAAAGTTTCATAAGTTAGGGTTAGGGCAGTGCCAGGAAAATCAGTGCTAGTATTCATAGCAGATCAGTACTGGTTTTTCTGGAAGTATCGTTATACTGACCACTTTCTTGAAGTGAGAGAAACAACATATTCTGTGCGCTGTATACTGTGGTAGTACATAGTGCATTACCTTGTTTTCATGTGTTCAAGTAAATGCATTGACAGAACAAAAAGCCATGAAACGGAACTACAGCAGGAAAATAGTTTCATTGGTGCAGCTGCAGCAGGGTTTGAGAACAGTACAATTCAGAGCAACTAAATCAGCGACCAATTTTTTGCCGATTTTGGGCATGTGTCAACATCCGCACTGGCCATTGTGACCTAGAAATTCAATGTCAAGTCGCCACTCAGCAATATCAGGTGATCTGATTATTGAAACTTTCTTCAGTAATGCAAAGTCGCTGTCAATGCCGCTTATATACACAAACAATGTAACTTTCATTATACAAGGTCTGTGGGTCATTTAACACACACCACTGTATGTGTATCGTATAGTGCTTTCCCTGCTTTAAGCGTGCAAGTCACTGTGCTATTTCAAAGGGAAAATTTTATCAGTTGTTTGGTTGTTTGGCACCTCAGTTCCAAGCTGTGCCAGCTGTCTGCACTCTAATGTAGAATGACTGGCATCCTCAAAGTGGATGATATTATGTAAAATTTCATAGATCGATTTGGTAACCTTACTTCCCACAATTTTCAATAGCCAATCATGAGTTTATAATGCAAGTGGCAGGCCGGACTAACGTTCATAATTAGATGCAAGGACAGAAATGTTGCGTATGATCATGCATTGCGGAAATTGACAATCCAACTTTTGCATTAATATGAATGAGATTTTCATTTTTAAGGGGTCAATTCATTGATGCAAAAGTGTTGCCATTTGTCGTATCCCATTGCAAGATAAGTGGGGGAAGCTTGTGCTCCACCTAGTGTGCATGCATGTCTATTATTGTAGTCAGGGTTGCCAGTTTGACGTTTTAAATGTCAAAAAAGGCAAATTTGGGATGTTTACATTTGTTGACCTCCAGACGAAACTTTTGCCGGGGACGGGGGTAGGGGCTAATAGAAATTGAGATAAGGCACTTTTTCACGAAAATTCGAGAAAAGCCCATCTTTTTTCCTCAATTTTTACAGTCACCCTAGTTGGACGTAACGGGCTTGCAATTTGCGTTTGATTTGTATACAGCAATAATAGATTATGTAATAAATACCCTGTGTTGAAACAAGTGCTACTCTGTACATAAATACAGGTCAAGTAGGAGCTTGTTCTGATTTGACGTTTATTCATGTGATTTGGCCCCAATTTGGCTGGTTTTGCCGTAGAATACTTGGCAACTCTGACTTGACCCCTGGCACATTCTGTAATACTTGGATCTATTAGCGTAAATAAAAAGAAGGCAAATCGTGTTGGCAGAACTGATGGCTTACTCCTCAGATTGTTCAGTCCTTGGCTAAAATTTAGCTCTGCATGTGGACAAGGGAAAAGGCTGCCACTTTACCTCACAATTACGTTTTGATGTTACTTAAAACGTGAAATGGTTCATAACCAACATAAAAATTCAAAAGCACCATGTTTGACTTCCCCTACCCCGTACCAGCATGTCCGACATGCCTTATCAATAGCAGCGTAAACACACTCACAAACGGTGGGCCATCTGGGTGCCACCATTGTTTATAAAACTTCTCCACCTTCTCTTCCTTATTTATTCTTTATGTTTATCATTACTGATGAATAGTTCACTGCAACTCCCTCTCTCTTCAAAGAACATAATCGAACTCTTTAGCATATGTTCTTTGTTTGTGTATCTTAATAAATGCAGCAGAGAATAGCATGTAAAGTCTGTTCAGAGCAAGAAGGGTTATCATTCATGAACGCCCATTCGCGTTAATCCTTGGGAGAAAGAGGGTGCGGGGACACTTCCCCACATTTCGATTGGTGGGGGACACTGTGTGAAATTTTGTTTGGTACGTGTCGATGAAGCCATTTGAGTTGCCGTCTGAAATGGTCAATCCTAGCTAAAATAATCACTTCACATATTTTCTTTCAAATTTGCCGAACACCCCCTTTTTGTAAAAATATAAACGTTTTCGATGATGATGCGTAACACATGATATGATCATCAATTTGTATTGACACATTTGACAGCATAATTACCCCTTGTTAACTTTTAGCATTAAAAACCCGCATAATCAAGCAAGCTTTTCCTCTTTAAATTCCTCTGAATAGAATCTGTTAGTTTGAAAACAGGTCTGGGAAGTAAAAGTCCCTGCAGTCTGGTTAGGCGTGTGTCCAAAGGGTGGGAAGGGGATTCCAACCCTGCTCACGACAAACATTGTTCACAGGACGCCCCCCCCCAAAAAAAAACGATCCAAGTCGTTGGATAAGAAGGTCTTACAAGAACACACAACCAAGTAATAGTCGGCCAATTGTTGATATTTAGCAATTGACAGTTTATAGATGGGACGAATGAACTAAACGACAGTATCTTGGGGAAATGAATATAACAGGTACGGTATAAAAATGTTGCAGATTTATTTGTTATTTATGGCGGAGAATACAAACAAATAATTCCTGAAAGGTTTTCCTATGGACGTTTTATTCTTGATTTTGCTTTGGATTGGTAGACCTGAAGCGTTTTCACTGAAACCTGTCTGCCCCCCTCCCTCACCTTCCAATTCACAACCAAAAGAGGCGTTGGCAGTTATTGCCAGTAATATATTCTATTATAATTATAATAATTTAAATGATAATAATATTTAATTCTAATATAATTATATTGCCAGTGTAAATTATCTTTTCAACTAAACCACAGGTTTGTTTATTATGAAAACAAAACAAAAAGGGAAATAAGGCGCTTAGAATACAGCAACATGTTACACAAAGAAAATAGCTTTCATCATTGTTACACCATCCAGTTTCATCAATAAACATAAACAAAAGTTTCATCTCCTCAAAACATTGTGTTTGTGATAAGTGACAGAAGATACATCATTTGAATTTTGGAAAGTTTGGGTGAACAAATTATTCTTGAGCAACAAACAACTAAATTTTTATCTGTGAGGAACCTATTTCTTGAAAAAAGACCATTGTCCTTCTTTATTTTGAATGATCTAGCATTCTATGTCCACAAACATTGTTTTTAAAAATATGTTTGTTTTGTGTAAAAGAAAGGCCCTATTTCCCTTCAAAATATATCAAACACAACAATTGTTAGTGAACGCATTGTCAAAACATTGCACTCTTCCAGGTTTATTCGGTGACGTAATCAGTTTCTGTATGAGAAATTACCCTGTCGGACTTTCTTTTTGTAAATCTTTATAATTTAACTACTCTGCCGCTAACAAAATGAGACCAAAAAAAAAAATAAAATGTGTACATTTTATGTCAACAAATGTTTAAGAGAATGTAGCAGAAAAAAAGAATAAACAAGAAAAGAAAGAAACGAGGGGACGCCATATCTAAAGAAAAATAAAACATCAAAAAAGGGAAACTGAATGTAAAAATTGATTTGTGAGGCACACACACCAGAGAGGGAGAAACCAAATCTTTAAATCAATGAAAAGGCAACTTAAAATCTCAAACTACGATTGCTGCTCAACATAAACTAGTAAATGAGCCAGTTCAGACTACGTCAATAGCATATTTGTGTCGTTAGATGGTATTTCAAAACCATAAATGACTATCGTTCACTGAACTATTCTGGAAAGAACAACGACTTTAGTATGTGTGGTGTGGAATCGGGTGGTAGATCTTTTCCGTATCGACTAATAGAAACAACAAATCAACAGTTCACTGAAACTCATCAACCTAAGACAAATAAGATTTTGTGAAAAACGCAACTCGATTCCCTACCGTCAGACAAGCTGATGCGAAATGAGCTGACAAAATGACCAAACTGGAGAAAACTATGAAATATCCCGTTATGGTCTTCAATTTCTTTGATAGTTTCTGTTTTAGTAAAAGCAAGGAGGTCCTTAGAACCTCCTTGGTAAAAGCATCTCGTTGCTCTAAACGGCAACTGAGTTCCTAAGTTTCACCATTCGCACAATTTATCACTTGCCCCTAACCCGTTCCCTTAATGCTTTTACCATGGGCGTCAATCGGAGGGGGGGTCGAGGGGACACGTCCCTTCACATTTCCATAGGTGGGGGACATAATATCAATGTCCCCCCTACATTTCATAAAAGGAATGTTCTGGCTCACTTTTTGAATGGTAGGGGGAGATTGTAACAAATATAACCCCACAATATTGGTGAGTGACTGAGGTAATCGCTAGGCTGATAAATGCTCATAAGGGAACTCTGTGTGACGAATGTAGACGTTCATATTCCAACGTTGGACTCATCTTCACATCCCAAATTACAACATTTTCCGCGCCCTTCGCGCGCAGTGATTCCTTTGCGTGTTATGTTAAAGGACAAAGAAGGAAACGGATTGACTGACAGATTGACTGCCAGTCGAGATTAGGTTACGAGGGATACTTCCGTTGATTGTGAAGGCCTACTTGTTGTTTCTTTTGTAGCAGCTTGAAATCAATGAAGAACGTTACCCCAGCAACCACCCCCTCCCCTTCCCGTCCTTTACATAGAATAACGATAACGTTCGAGTGGCAATTACCAAGTTCACGAATTGTAAGTCTGTAAAGTTAAGTCTTATCTACAGTGAGTGATTTTATAATTGCTTTCTTGCAAGTTTACATTTCCTTAGAAGTTAATTCCTAAAACATGATATTTCGAAATAAAGAATTTCTAGCCAAGGCAAAATTCGGTCAAAAAAGAAAAAAAGGGGGGGGAGGAAAATATCAAATTACCAGGAAAGGGAGAAGTATAAAATTCTGTTAGTGTATTGGAATGACTTGTCGATATACACTCAG
>VJOZ01076528.1:0-11326 GCA_009801055.1 Stichopus horrens
CCCACCGTAGCGACATCCCTGCTGGCATTTCTATATCACCGTATTTACACATTTAACCTACTGTACAAACAATGCATATACTATTCTACAGTACTGTATGCCTAACCTCCAGTTTTGACCAATCTCTTTAAGATGGTATTGTGGTTGATTTGCCCCGCAATGAGAAATTTCTTCACATGACCCTGTGAGAACCTTCAGCATACTACTGATGTTGAAGCTCAGCAAAGAACAAAGCAGAAATTTGGACCTAATTTTTGTCTGTAAAACTTTGATTTCAATGAAGTTTATCAATCAGATTCAAATGCAATGTTAGAATTACTGTGCAACCTTTATCTATTTATATTTTAAGACTCTGAAGTCTAATGATAATAGATCGATTCAAGAGGATAACAGGAATCTACACTTATATAAAAGTTCATATGGTTTGATAAAAGGCATACCAGGGGCATATACCAAAGAGTATACAGTACAGTTTGTAGAGAAGTCCCTTCTTGCTCATTTACCCCTGTATGTATCTCTCAATATGTGTGCTGCGCACCAAGTTACAATGTTTTGTGTGGGTCAATTAATTTACAGTACTGAACTTCAGCCATCAATTTAGTATTCACGACCATTCACAGTGAAATAAGATATGGCCATATACTTATTTTGAAAAGAAATGTGTTTAAACCATCTTCCTACACATATTTACTTTGCTCCACACTCACAGTACCTGTTTCCATACAACCTCTCATCACCTTCATACATATACAGTATTTGCTTTGCTCCACCGTTTGCCTACCTCTATGACATCTCCACATGCACCTCTCATCACCTCCATACACATATTTGCTTTGCTCCACTATTTACCTACCTCCATAACACCCATTACACCTCTCACTACCCCCATACAGGTATTTATTTTGTGCCAGATTTACTTGCCCTCATACAACCATTTCCTTGTCATACTTACATTCACTTCTCCCCTAACTTTACATTTCTCTGTAAAACCATTGCTCCCTTAGCCTTCATACTGATATAATTAATCAGTAATGCCTATCATGCTTTATAATATATACTATTTCAATCTTTTAGGACTGGACATCAGAATATGACATGCTCAAGGCAATGGCTGCCCCTACCATGAATGAGGGCAATAATGACCTCCCTTACAAATCTTTAGAAGAATTTCACATCTTTGCCCTGGCGAACGTGTTGCGACGTCCAATTATGGTCATCTCAAATAAGAAGATCCGTGACCATCAAGGATACTCACTTCAGCCACAGTCTGTCTACGGTCTCTATTTGCCGTTGCACTGGGATCCTTCACTCTGCTGTAAATTTCCGATCGTGCTGGGTTTCTCTCACAATCACTTCTTTCCCCTGATCCACACAGCACCAGAGAATGATTCCGTCGAAATCGATCTCATGGTACCTTTGACAATTCACGGTGAAGAGATGAACGTCCATTTCGCTTTGCCTTTGGAGGATACAGAACTTCTTGTGAATCGATACCTGATTTTGGATAACTTCATCCACTGTCCAAAGAACCGTGAGACTGCTGTGGGACTTGTGGGAGCAAGACTGAATTGTGATAACATGGGACGCAATTTTAGCGTTTGGGAGCCATACTTCGACCTGGCGGAAACAAAACTTAGGATTTACAATGAAGGTGAATATAATCCCGGTGGCTCTACCTCCCAGGAGACAGAAGTGGCAGAAAACCATGATATGTCTCGAAATGAGCAACGGTATCATATGCCTGGACCTGAGAATTCCCAGCAGCAGCATCAAAACTTGCCGCTTGCAGCAAGGCCGACACAGAGAAGACCAGGCCAGTGCAAGACAGCAGGTTGTCCTTACCAGCCATCTGCATGTACCGGTGATGTCTGCGTTGAATGCTTCAACAAAAACCGAAGGGAGACCTGCAGATCTGGAAATTGCTTGAACAAAGCTGACATCGGTATGGACGGATTCTGTAAGGTATGCTATGATAGCAACAAATTCCTGCAGCAGGCCAGTTCAAATCACAAAGGCTCGAAATCAAATGATGTCTTCACAAACAAATTTCAGCAGCAGGCCAGTTCAAATCACAAAGGCTCGAAATCAAATGATGTCTTCACAAACAGAGGGTCAAGCAGTTCCTCACCAAACTCATCCCCAGCAGCAGATGAGGATCGTTTCAAAATGAATGGAGGAGAGTTGGATTCACTTGCAGTGAACACTCTGACCTCTGGCATGGAAAAGTGTATAGTCCCTGAGTGTGAATTGACTGGCAACCCCAAAACAAACGACATGTGTGAAAATTGCTACCAAATGCACATGGAGATGGCTCGGAGCTTTGAACAAGGGAAACAACCTCCCAGGGAGGAGTTTCGGGAAAGACGAGAAGGGGCAGCAGACGCCAGATCGAGAGGAACACCTGATGTCACAGGACGAGCAAACTCCGACCTGATGGATCGCCACACAGCTCTGTTGCATCAGTTAAATCTAGAGGATGGCCGCAGGGATGAACCAAGGCAGCAGCGCACAGTACCAAAGACAGAGCAGGTACAGTCTGCTCCTGTGTCTGCCAAACCACCACAAGTCATAACAGTCCAAAAGGATCTCTGTGCAACGGCAGGCTGCTCCGGTGTGCGCCTGAAAAATTCAGATTTGTGTAGGGGCTGTAAAGATGGCAGGAACTTAGCCACGCCAGTGTCCAGGAACGAAGCAAACATCAGAAGTGAACCGCTCAGGCAAGACCAACAGGGACTGGGACCACAGAGAGGCCAACAGTTGAGGCGAGAAAAGGTCCAAAATGAACAACTAATGCCACAATGGGGACGCCAGGTAGAAATCTTCTTTACTTAAGTAAATTTGAATTAATTTTATCTCTCAAGAAAACCTCTGAATCGATAGTTGAATGTGCTAGGAGATTTTGTCTGAAAGTCATTTAGAAAGGTAGAGATCATCAGCAAGAACATAAGGGCAGAATTGCTCTTGGTATGTAGGTGAATGGTGTGAAAGTGGATAGGACAGAAGGACTGAGGACAGGGTTTTGTTTTCCAAGTAGTGTAACATGCAAACGTTGTTGAGAACTTTTTCTATGTGTGGGAAGTGTTCGTGTTTTTCTCTATCACAAGTTTACGATGACCATTTCTTGTAACTTTACTAAATTCTTATAAGTGACATCACTGACTGGCCAAAGGCAAATCTGTTTCCCAGTAATGTATCAAAAGTCACAGCAGTTTTATTCAAATTGCTATAACAGCAGTGACCAAAGAAGTTTTCTATAACAATCAGGACAAGCATGTATAAGCAGAGAATGGAAGGTAATGATGTTTCTAAACTTTTCAGTATTTTTTTTTCTCTCCCATGAAAAGTACCTCTCAATTCTCAATGTGGATTTCAAGAAGTGCAACTAGTATTACCATTGATCTGCACTCAAATCTAGAATGAGAAGAAACTTCAACCTGTGTGTAGTACATAAACTTTTCTGCTGTTGAAAAAACAACTCCTTCAACAGAAAATTTGACATTAGTGGTCAAAGCTAATGATCAGTTGTAATTTGCTTATTTTGTTGTCAAGGAACCTCCAAAAAGATGTAAAATCAGAAAGTGTGGCCAACCGGCTGCTCCCCCAGAATTCAAATACTGCGCAGAATGCTGGGAGGACATTAGAGCTGACATGGAACTGTACCCTGGGAGGGACGTTCCCTCGGCGACCAGGACCGAAACAACCGGAGTCAACCCACCCGAAGCTCACTACAGATATCCAGCCCCCAGACAAAATTATCCAACAGGAAATGTTGCCAACCAGGTATCGCAAGAGTCAGGTACAAGACCAAAGAAAACATCCCATCAGAGTGGAGGGAGAAGAAGAATAAGCTCAGAAAACATTGCCGATACCACTCAAATCGATGATACCAATGAACTCCTTCAACAACAGCTGAGAAGTTAGTATTTAAATGGTTCCTTTGTCAGATAAAGCTTGCAAATTAGCATAACCTGGCTGAAGATGACCTGTAATTTTAAGTTAGTAAAGATTGTCTAAATATCACCTGTAAATTCAAATTAGCATACGCTGTGTGAAAGTGACTTCTAACTTTCACTTTGCAAAAATTGTTTGAAAATGACCTCGAAATTCAAGTTACTGTAACATAAAATGCCTGAAAATGACCTCTAAATTCAAATTACTGTGGCATAAAATGCCCCAGGATGACCAACAACTTCAATTTTGCAGATAGATCTGTAGAAGGCTGGCATTATAATTACATCATATAATTTATGTTTTGTCATGTTGTTCTATAATCACTCTCAATCTCTTGTTGGTAAAGTATCCCATGCCTTAAATCAGTCTTCTCTGTGCTGAGCATAATGTTTTTTGTTGTTGTACAGATTTCTTTTATGCCTCGGCCCCCACAGCATCTCATAGCAGTGTGTATGTCCTTTGCACAAATATGTCTTTTGTTCCAAAAATAATACTCTTTTCTGTCCCTGTGTCTTGTTCGGAAAAGAAAACGCTTCCTTTTTCTTTTTTTCCGTGTGTTTCTATCCAGTAGTCAGATCAATGCATCATTTGTGAAGACATTTTTTGTTCCTTTGTTGAAAATGAAAAATCTTCTCAAGTTTGTTCTGTGAAGTCAATTATTTAATAGCCAAGGACTTTATCATGTCTGTGGCTGTCTGAACAATTTCAACTAGGGGACCACTCAGTGTTATGCCTTGCTATAAATATTTCAAGGGTTAGTATGTTTACTTCAGGTTTAACAAACTGGCTCTTAGTATAGATCTGTTACTTCCACCATATTTCTGTACAGTGATTGTTTTAGATAACTCTATGTAAATTGCATAAACCAGTTTTGTTAAATCTTTTTTTTTTTGATGTACAATGATGTACAGCCAAACTGCCATATAAAACTTCTAGCATTTTTGTGATCCTTAACCAAACAGCAGTTTCTTTACCATGACTCCACTCTTCAAAAATTAATCTGTCCTTTCTTAATCTGGTGAGTGATGCTGGAAATTGTTTGATTTTATGGAAATAATTTTAATTTTATCACCCTTCTCTAATCCAGATCAGTTCCATAGGCCTGACAGGTCTGACTCCAGCCCTACGAAGACGAATCAAGAGATGAACTTTCCCCAGGTCACGAGAGGCAAGTGCCAAAGACCAGGAGGTAAGCCAGATGGCTGAATCAGAAGTATGATGAGTTTGAATAAACCAAAAGAAATTTAGATTCTTAATAACCATGGTCTAAGATACTTAGCCACATTGAACACTTTGAAGGTGACATCTGTTATGTTAAAGGGGGAGGGTTCACTCTTCTTGTGATCACTGCGAGTAGTTAACAACAGTGCTGGCTGACATCATTCACTGATGTATATTTATAGACAAAATACTTCACAGGGAAATCATGATAGATTTAACATGGGAAAACTTACTTGGCTTGAAGTGAAACTTTTCAACAGAGAACAGGAAGGAACTAATTCTAGTGGAGTACTGCTGTACTGGTCAAGAGCAAAATGAGATGAATAAATGTGTAAATAGTCACAACTCTGTAAGAAAATTGTGATTTGTGATTGTTTGGCCAAGAAACTGATTTTAACGATTTGAAGTTTGGTTTCTGTAGTCAAAATTGAAGTTAAGACGTTGAAGGTAATAGAAATCTACTTGCAAAGTGTCCACCTGCAAGTACTCGATTGCGACTTATGATACTTGTGTGGGTGTTGTGATTAACATGACTCCTACACGTTACATTGGACTCAGTGCCTTTATTGAGGAGATTTACTGAAATTCCTGTTTGAATGTATTCATTTGGATGTATTTCCCAAAAGAATTTCTCTTATTTCTGGTTTTACATCTCAGTGTTTTCAGCACTATCCCATTCAAAAAGTCATTTTTCCAATCCTGAAAATGGCTTAACATCGAAGGATAAGTGATATCAAAACCAGATTTTAGGATATTTACCAAATTTGTCATGGAAAATGTTGAAAGTAGTCACAATTTCTATCAGAATCCATCACACATCATTTATTTTACAAACAAATTTCTGTGTTACAATGGCATCATGAATAAACATAGACCAAATATTCAAATTTGTGAAATCACAAGAGGGGTCTCATATAATGTGCAGTATGTTATCCCTTATTTACAAAAACGTCCATTTCAGAGGTAATTGACAATTATATGTGCCAGAGGGTTTTGCCTCGGAAGCATATATGCTGCATTGTCTTCTGTAAAGATATTGATAACTCTTACCCATGTTTTGGCAAGTAATTATTTAACAATATATATAGACCTAACGAAAGAAATGCTGATACTGTGCAACACTGCACATGGCCGTTAAATTTTCTTAAGCTTTATCTAAATCATGGTAATAGTTAATTCCAACAAATTGCCCTTCAGTTTTTCACTCTGCAACTTCTGCAACTCTTTTCTAGATGTATGTCATTTGGTCTGTAACAAGAGTGTTGTGTTCTTCTCACCTGATGCAGGTTGCCCCGACGGAATGTTTGGCGACCCAGAGAAGCGGAATCTCTGCTCCAAATGCTGGAGAGAGGTGGGACAAAATCCTCCTCAGACAAACAGGGCTGGCAACTCGGGCCAACGACGTGTTCAGGAGAATTACCGCAATATCTCCGGAAACTCGAATTACTACACTCAAGAACAATCTCGCCAGAGGGTCCCGGTTGCCAATGCATGGAGCCAGGATAGGCGGCAGGAACATAATCCTGGATATCATGTCAGGGAGAACGGCGGTTACCAGCATTCCCAGGAGCAGATGAGATATCCTCAGTGGAATTTAGATGGAGGTCAAATGGAGGCTCAGAGGTCAAGGGCTTTGCCTCAAGCCCCTGACCACTTTCTGTACTCCGAAGGCAGGGACGAGATCGGCAGTGGACTGAGACCATCGGATGTCTATCAAAGTGGAGAGTCAAATCATTTTTACGAAGAGCTGGAAGACCTTTGCGCTCAACCGGGCTGCCAAAGAGCGGCCGCCGGAAATGTTGAGAAATTCTGCCGCCAGTGCCATGAGAATTACAGGGCCATTTTCGTTGATCACAGACAAATCAATAACTAGGCCATCCGTCTTGGTCGACATTATCTTGTTCAAATCTTAATTGCACATAGCTAAAACTCTTCATTATCAACATTTTATTTCAGCAATAGAAAACATGTTAACTAGAGCGTGAAGCATTTGTATCATTTTGATTCCAAGCAATGGTTCATGTAGTTCCTGTTGAATTTATTGAGGGTCATTTCGATTTTGTTTTTTTCCTTCTGACATTTTTCCTATTTCATCTTTTGATATCTCTGACTGTCTTATTTCGATCCCTGATCAGTCAGTTTCTATGTGTCCAGTGTTCTACCTGCTGGGAACAAATTCCCAAACACATCAAAAGTGAAATATAATTGGTTATATTTTTTTTTTTGACCTTTGTACGTCTTATCTGCCACATTGGCAGCTTTCCTGTTTGTTCGTTTTCTTTCTATAACCATTAGAGTATGTACATTGGGTTGGAATGAGTGTGTATATAAGGTGGGTGTGTATATGAAGTGGGTGGGGGCAAGGTGGGTCGGACAGTTGTGTGGGACATGGTAGCGGTGTTGTAAAGAGAACAGGAGAAGATGAAACGATTGTTGTAGATAATGATTGAAGCTTTGTACTGATGCAGTATTATTTTACAGCCCAAGTCAAAGAGAGACTTGTTCAGTCCATTTTCCTCGTTTTAGCAACATTTTGTGATATTTTCTAATTTTCAAGAGTTGTATTGAGGTCTGCTGTTTAAAGATTATGTAGATATTGAAAATAAGATGTGCAATTTATTTAGCAGTCTTTATGGGTGTCATCCCAGATCAAGATCTAACAAACCTGTCAATTCTTGTCACGGTGTACATACTCCCGAAGAGCAAATTTACCTTTCGGGGCACTAAAATACTCCCGTGACCGTTTTTTGTAGATGGACCGTAGTGAACCAGCTCTCAATAAAAGGATGTCATCACTCTTGCATGAACTTTAAAAACACAAGATAATGATGCGTTGGTGCCAAATTTTACTCCATGATAAAATGGACCATTGCTGTATTGCTTACAGCCCTGTATGTTTTTTTTTCTCAGTGATGTGAGCTTTACATTTCTTTGGGTTTGACATATCACACTTTTGATGTGTAAATTATGAAATCACTTCTTTTTTTTGTCAGAAGTTATATCCTCCATGCTCCATGTAAAACTTTACTCGCTTTATCTCTCATATGTCACTCTTATTTAATCAATTTTCCTTTGTGGACATATATTTGGTCTCTTTATGGGATACTTTTTATCAAATATTCAGTTCAACTTTTATCTTTTGCTGTAGCAAAACCTAAGTCAGAAGATGTGGAAATTGTTTCAAAATAGAAGAAAAGTGAAGATTAAGATTTGAAGTGCTCACCTTACTGATGCACCAGCTCACTCCTTCATCCAACAGTGGAGACAATGATTTTCCAAAGGTCCCCCCCAGACAAGTAGATAGACAAGTGTCATGTCCAGTAGACAAGTGTCATGTCCAGCCATATTGATGTCACACTTTCTGCACCCAATATCAAAATGTTATAGTGTGTACTCCACAGTAGTATGTATGTGACCCAACTGTCACTTAAAAATGTTCAAAAGGTGTCATCTCATTCAGAAATTGCAGAGCAACCTCGCAGGTGCAAAATGTGATGACTTTTAACTTCTAAGACTCGGCAAAATGCAACTTGAACTTTTCAAGATAGGTCACTGCCTCTCAAAATATCGCAATTCAAGTTCGAAAAGAGATTCAGTTGTTTCGTTCTCTTGTTACTTAAAATTTATCTTATCTGTGGGGAATTTTAAATGCTAAAAATGTCACAAGGTCTCTACATGTTACAAGGTTTTTGGTGGCTTGCATCGTTTTCTATCATATATTTACCTTTCTGATTACACTCCTGGCACATTTGATATAATTTCTTTTTCTAATCTTTATATGCTCCATGTCAATGCTGCCCCTGCTACTCCTAGCATTTAAAGCTTTAACCGCAAGACTGAATTTTTGTTTGTCATTTCTGCAGCTGGTTCAAATGTGCTCATCTCACTTTCACAAAGGTACTGCCATAACTAAACTGTTGCTATGGTAACTGACCTATGAAGAATGGCTGTCATGCTTCCATTTCTCTAAATGTGAAAATGAGACATTCGGTTGAGGAAAGTTGTACTCTTCTTTGCATGACTTATTACAAGTGCATTGGACATAACAATAGGCATAACAAAAGTTTGTTCTTCTTTTCTTTTTTATTGTTTCCATAATGATAAGCACAAGTCTGAAGATGAATATAGAAAGTCATTTATACAGAACAGTATAATTAATGAAGGCTATCTGGTATTTCCGCTGATCGTATGTAAGAAAGCGAGAACAAAATTATATTTTTCGTATGATAATAATTTCTCTCCACCAATGAGAGTAGACATAAGAAAGATTTGAGAAAGTGAGAAACGAGCAATCTTGTCCAGGGAATTTGTTTTACTGGATAATTCAAAGAAAAGTAAATTCAGGTTGCACGTAAACTATTTGTTTTGTAAAGTGTTATGCATATAAAGTGATTAAATACATGACAATTAAGCCTTACACTTTAAGAGTTATTTTCTTGTGTTGCCTGTTGAGTGTATTAAATTTCATATTATGCAGTTTGATCCGCCTGATCCAGTGTGCATTAGATCGTTTAAACTGATACAGATGTTCCATGAGCAGGATCACATTGTAGTGACTCAACGTAACTTGGGGGAAACTTTTGTGTATAAGTTACGTAAGTAATGGATATTCAGCCCAAGGTACTATAGTCAGGTCCCTCAACAATTTCCTCCTTGACAATTTCCAACATACAAATACCACCTGGAATATTCCTACACAGATAATTCCAACCTGTAACTATTTCCCTTCGGGCAAAATTCTCCTCTAACCTCACTTCACCTTAACCCTTACCCTGGAGCATTTCGTCCTGGGGGGAAGGGCGCTGTCCAAGGGAAAGTTCCCCTGGGCTATGACATGCTGGTGGGAATTGCCCGGCCGGCGACGGAGGAGGTCGTAGGAGAGGAAATTGTCCAAACTTGAAGTTGGTTTTGTCATTTTGATTCCATGAGAAAATAGGGAAAGTTGACATAGTCATTCCGCCTCAAGTAGCAGGAGATATAGTTGAGGGCGCCATGTAGTGAAAAGTCCTCTACTATGTATGTATCGTTTTCGATGAAGGTATCGCATCACATCAGGGAGCTGTCACAGATGTGCAACACCGTTAGTGTTAGTTTAATAGGAAGGTAACACCTGGTATCTCCATGGAGATATTATGGAGTAGCTCTGTGATACCATGTACGACTAGTATGCACGAGCGGCACATTCAAAAGTCGTTTAAGTCCGTAAGACGATGTGGGAGGACAATGTGGGATTTGAGGGCGCGACTCAGGCAAGCACTGACCAGGGGCATTTCAGAAAAGTCATTATTTTTTATCCTAGTCTACTGGAAACATCTGAAGAATGACCGAAAGATCACCGTCTGTCTTTAGTGTGTGACACTTTCGTATGAATCTCATTTTATGGAAGTTTCAACAAGAAGCTGTTACTATAGATTTCCATCAATTGTCTATCAACAGTCTCCATGATACTTTTAAAGCGAAATAAGGCATTTACTTTACAGCAAACAATCATTTTTAAGACTTATGCTTGTGGATATATAGTGATAGTTCATTAATAAAGAAGGACAGCGGCCTTCTTTTCAAGAAATAGGCTTCTCACAGATAGAAATTCAGTTATTTGTTGGTGACCTATAGTTTGTTCACCTAAACTTCCCAAAGTCAAATAATCCATCCTCCGGGAATTCCTGTGGATTTTCCGAGTTATAGTCATCGGTCGGTGATTGACAGTGGTTTTTACAGACTTTTGTTATCAGCAATTAACCCACGGTCACCTGACTGAAATGGGCCAATAACAGTTGAGGATTCTTTCCAAGTATGTATGAACAATGATTGAAGTTATTTTCTTTGTACGCCGTGTTGGTATACTTTTATACGCTATTTCCCTTTACATTATCTTAAAGTGATTGCGTGTGTAGGCAAAAAGGAAAAACATTGAAATTTCATCTCCAAAATTTTGGTAATGTCTTTGATTACACCATTCAGACAATCTGGGAAAATAAATTTCAGTTTCAGTTGGTTAATTCTGCCATATGATTTCAAATTCTTCTACCATAACGACAAAAAGTGTAGAATGCGATAATGTAGTGGTTGACAGTTTTCATTCAAATCAACGGTGTGCTTCTTCGAGCAAGCCAGTGGGAAGTATACTAGTAATTAATATTCAGCTACCAAAGCA